>APFE031661341.1:317340-363171 GCA_000404065.3 Pinus taeda
AATGACAAAAGAGTGTGCTTTTTGTTATCCTCATAATGTGCTATCAATTCTTCCGTAAAAATTGCCCAAGTGATAAATTGTTTATGAGAGCAAAGCCATTGATACCATACAAACTGATTTGGTTCCAAATATAAAGTTGCAATACGTACTGTTTGTGTGTTTTGCACATTATTGAGATCGAAAAATTGCTCCATCTGTAGTATCCATGTTGCGGGATCCTTGCCATCAAACTTCCTCATATCGATTTTTGGAATATGATTGGTCTTTGATCCCACATTAGAGTCTATGGAATCATGAATAACATTTCTTTTGTTCTCATCATGAGTTTCCTTTACTACCCTTTCACTTTTAGTGACCATTTCTTGTAGCAGCTTATTCATATTTATCTTCAATTCGTCCATGTCTTTCTTCAAATCTGTCTTCAAATCGCCCATGTATGTCTTCAAATCTGTATTCCAATCGTCCATCTTAGCTTCCATGCCATTCATCTTAGTTTCCACGCCCTTTATATTAGATTCCATGCCATTTATCTTAGGTTCTGTTAGTTTTTGTGAGGCTGACATTTTTTGCACTTGGTCTTGTAATTTTGATATATCATGTAGCATTTCTTCCTCTTCTTCATGAGTCATGTTAGAGCTTTTAGGTTCCTTACTAGGTGTTTGCATTTTCTTTCCCCGGGGCATCAATTACCGATAATAATGCTCTACTAGCCCTTTGAATTCATTCAAAATAAATTTTCAAACCAATCTTAAGCAAAAATTTAAAAGAATCTACACACCTTTTTTTCTTTGTAGGAGCTCGATATTGCCTCTGATGTATCTTTGTACTTTTAGAACATCCAGTTCTGAAATTGTAACCTCTGGTAGCCCTCTGTGTCCTCTTTCCAATGCCACCAGTCTGATCCAAATTGGATTCTCCGAGGAAGAGTTATGTGAGATCTCCCACAGTGACTTGATTATAGACTAGTTCACTAAAGCGAACTTGTACGACATGCCACGAGTCACTGTTTCGACCTTTAGCTTTGAAAAATATCTAGAAGAAACTACAGTCCGTCCTTTTTTTGTACCTTCTTACGAAATTTCAATCCAATGCTCAGAGAAAAAGTTATGACGATTTTCCCTAGGTCACCTGTTTGGAATGTAATTCAGGAGTCTGCAAAAAGACCAACTTCCTCAGATCATATCTTCACGAATATAGTGCAAAAAGCTTTGAAATTCGGACCCGAGATTTAACGCGATGTCTTCTCAAATGGGTTTTTTTTTTCAACTTCTGAAACGTTGCAGAAAAAAGTTATAGCGAAAATGCCACGATGACCTGTTTAGAGCAGCAAAACCCTAGAATCCAAAGCTCCGTACCAAATGTTATGAAACCAGCTCAAGAAAAGATAGAAAAGATAGATCAACGCCTTAGAATTCAGCCTCTTCGAGGGGGCAACCTCCTTTACATTATATAAATGAATAATTCTTTGATGATTCAAATGAAAAGACCTCCTCTCTATATATAGGAGTCTAAGGGGTCATAACATAATCAGAGCCTACATAATAATAATATGTAAGGGCACAATAATAACAATAGTGGGCTTCTATGGGGTACAATAGTAACAATATGGGCAATACATGGGTACATCAATATAATAAGGGGTATAACTCAATAATAATGGGGTAATCACTAGTATTATAGGGACACAACAGGAGGTGCTTCTGCCGCCTAGAATTGACTTCGATCATGGAATCACATCTGTTGTCTTAGCTGCTCTCTTTGAACTAGAAGCCTTCCATGCCATCTGGTCTAGAAACATCCTTGAAGTCTTGCTTTCCTTAGCCTGATTCCTAGAAGCCTCATGCTCCTAAACATCTTGTAAGGTCATCTTGTACCAAGAGACCTTCTTGACAGATTTGGAGGAATATGTCGACTACTCCTCCCTTCTTGAACTTGAAGGCTGACTCCCTCTGATTTGCTCAACCTTCAAATCTACCTGTGCCTTGTTCTTTGTCACTACTTACTTTGTTCCTGTTAGCACTTGAAATTTCACCTAGGCTGAGATAGACAAATCTCAAGGCTACATCAAACTATTTCACCTCGTAGCTAGCCCTACGGGGTATGAGAAGGCTCTCTCTGATCAATCTCGTTAAATTTTCAATGGGAAGAAATGACCAATCAAAGTAACACAGATATTAGGCTAGTAAACTGATAAGGAGGATTGATTTAAAGTTTTTGGGGTTTTTGGTGGCAATTGGAGGGAGTGCAATTCAGGGTGCGGGGATTGAGCTCAGTTTTTGCAGGTGGGTCTTTGTGGCAAGGTAGGAGTTTGTACTGATGCCTTTAGCTGAGATGTGTGATCAAGGAGAAAAGAAGAGAGGCTAAAGAGGGCAAACAATGACTTTGAATCCTCTCTAGACAGTGGAAAACATAAATATTAAACAAAATTGAAAGCTGAGCATGGCATGCATGAATTCGAACTTTATCACTTCTTTTGTTTAATTAGCAGCAATAGAATAAGAGATGGAACACATAACACACTTACAATGACAAGTAGGAAACACACCATCAGTACAATAATCCACAAGAATCCACAATGATGTCTGCAAAACCCTGGTTTTCCTTTTCCTCAAATTGCAGAGGTACAAGTAAAATATACAATAGAGCTTGTCCCTCAAGAGTCCAACCATGAAAATGAGTAAGAGAAGGCATAATATAGAAGGTCTAACTCCTTTCCCCATCTCTAGGGGTCGAGCTCAGCTTCCTAGGAGCTGTTGCAGAGAATTCTAAATTAATCACTAGAAAATAGGCCAGCACAACAACTTGCCTCTAAAACTTAGGAAACCTATCCATGCATTAAATATTTACCATTTACATCAAAGAAGCTTCTAGAAGTGGTTAAGAAGAGTAAAAATATCTAAGTGCCATGAAATTTACACAAAAATCCATCATTTACATGCCTCAATAGTCAACCAAGGTGAAAACAGTGCTTTGCTGGCCGAACTGGTCAAAACTGACAAATTTGCCTGAGTGGTCGCGCCCCTGACTTTGACTGGTCGCGCGCATTGGCAGCTCTGTTTGAGGGCCTTCTCGGTGTCCAAATCAGGTGCAAGATAGCTCGTTGGAAAGGTCTGGAAGTCTACTTTCCAACCCAACTGGTATTTCTGAATTTGGAGTTGATTTGACCCCTCAAAAATCAAATCTCCCAAGACTGTTTTCTGCAACTCAAAAAAGGGGCAGAAAGTCAAAATTTGCATGTATTTTGAGCTTTTGGGAGCCCAAATCTTCACAAAATTTGAAACCCTTCTATAGGCAAGTGTATCTTTGCATGACAAATCCAAAAATGTAGAGTTTTCCCCGTTCTGAGCTGTCCTCATGACTGGTCGCGTACGAGGTGAGACCACTCAAATGGCTAAATCCTGTAAAATTCCCAAAAATGCCAAAAATGCCTCAAAATTCTCAAAATCTCTTGGGTTTGCTGCTAGGAGGAAGATAATGAGTATCATGGTGAGTGAGAGAAGCCTCAGCCAAGATATGGAGCGGGTTGGTCTTCTTCTTTCTCTTGCGGACCTCGGACAACCTTCTTTGAAACATTTTCATCTTCGCCTTGCAAACATGCATCCTTGCCCAATAATGGTTTTTCATGTTCCTTAGCAACTTGTTGTTTCGATTGGCCTTAGCCAATAGCCTCTCTAAGTGTGTGTTCACCCGGATAAGCATGGATTCCCTCTCCTTGGGCAGCAAGTCACCGGGCCTCCTGCGGTTGATGACTCGGTCGCTTCGAATCCTCCATAGCTCATCCAACTCTTTCTCATCCTCAAGCTGTTTGTTTCGCTGCTCCAAATATTTAATTATCCATTTTGCCATCAATAATTGTGTTTGCAGCGAATGAATCTCGGTGCTTTGCTCTCGGATGATATCCTTGAGCTCTGTGCTAGGAGAACCAGCGTCAAGATCAATAACCGGAGCACCTGACACTCTCTCCTCAATCATGGGCTGCTTGCCCCTCTCGGCTACCTATGCCAGCTGTCGGCAACGAGGCCCCTTCCACCTGGTGTGGAGATAACACTCGCTGATCTGATGATGATGACGAGACCCCTTCCACCTGCTGTGGAGAAAATACTCGTCGAGCTGCTGCAAACAAGGTCCTATGACCTCTCTAATATGTACACTGCAGTGGGGAAACAACATATCTCGGCACAATAATATCGGGCTGGTGTGATGGACCTCCCTCCTCATGAATGGCCTCTGGCTCTAGCTGTGGCTGTGGTGGCGCTGTAAAGACCTCATGAGAAATGAAATCTGCCCATGGAATACCCTGTTGACTCAACTGATAAGAAACAACAAGCTGAATGAGACCATGATGACACAAACTCCTATGCTGCTGAGCTGGGCACTGCCTCTGAAACACGGATGACATCCTCTGAATGTCCTGGAAGAAGAAAACCGGGATGTTCATCATCCTCACTCGGGTAAAGTGCATCAACATGCGAATATGACAAGAGAAGACTTGTGAAAATCTTCCCTCGCATGTAAAGTACTGCATGATGAGCCGCATGATTGGAGCATACTCCGCCTAGAGGAATCTGAAAGGAAAGACCCCTGACAAGTGACTCACAAATGTTGGCCTGACATATGGCTCAAAATAAACAGAATCCAGCAATTTGTGCTTGGGCCACACATCACCCACATTTGGTATCCCGGTAGCCTCTGAAATCATCTCCGGAGATAGTACAAAATTCACCCCTGCAAGAGTGACCTGTCCATCATGAAGGTGTAAAACAAATAAATGTGCCAACTCCCTGTGATGCTGAATCTGATCAAGCCTCTCACAGAACTGAAAACATGACATATAGCGGAAACCATTCATGGCCAAAGGACAGGCCTGCAATTCTACCAAAGAAGTGGGTTCCTGTCTCCTATGATGACCACCGTTGCCCCCCTTACGAGGCCTCTACTGTACCTCTACCTCTGTAGATGATGAATGGTCATCAACTTGCTCATAAGTCTCAGTATCTGACATGGTTTTGGAGCAAGATGGGCAAACTGAAAGATAAAATGAACTGTTGCCTCTGCCTGCAAAAATGCTGAGAAGTATGCTGTTTTCAAGGGGAAAAAATCATAAGGGAAATGTTAGGGGAGGGATTTTTAATAAGGAATGGGAAAATATATAAAAACAGGGATTTTTAGGGATAATTCACAAAATGTTAAACATATCGTCTCATCTTTTAGGAAATCATTTGCAACGAAATACTTTATTAGGATTTTATCATAAGGGAAAACATGTATGATAGTAACCAAGGGAAAGGACATACATTTCAACAGGGGTATGGGACAGCATTATTCATTTGAGTTTTTTGTCCTTTAATGTACATCATGAGGCAAACTCTGTTGTTTCAAAGGGATTCATGTACATTTGGTCATAGGGGAAGGAGGGCTTTATTTACATTTTTGTGAAAAGGAGAAAAGGGATTTCATTGACAACTTCAAAAGGAAAAGAGTTGTATTGAAGCAAGGATATTAGGGGATAGAAGGGAAAAGGGAAAACAGGGTTTGGTTTTGGGGAGACACAGCAATATTCTTTTGCAGACCATAACTACAGCAATATGTCCATTTTATAAATATACACAGTTGCATCTTTTTTGTTTTTTCTATGGATATGCAACAGCAGCATGCCTTCTTTTTTTCAATGACTATACACAGCAATATCTCTTTTGTTCATATTTGGTCATTTTGGCATATTATTGCTATTTTTTCTTTTCACATAATATTTTTATATTTTTTGTTTTTCTTTTGTTTTGCTTGCTGTTGTTCATTTAGTTTGCTTGATGTGGGGAGGGTATTAGGGTTTGGGTAGAATATGAAAGGGCATTAGGGTTTTGTAAAGGGATTTTGGGGAGGGATAGGGTTTTAGGAATTTGGGATGGGAATTTAATATTTAGTGCAAATGAGAGAGAGATAGATATATTACAACATTTGTGAATTAAATTTCATAGGAAACAAGGAGGGAAAAAGAGGGACTTAAAACCTTGAAAAAACACACAAACCCTAGCAAAATGCCTACATTAACAACAACCAAATTTACCATTCTCTTGCAAATCTTAAATGATAGATCCATTAAACACATCATTATTTCATCATCCCTTGGCATGATTCATGAATTTAGAGCCTACCTCGATCGATTTAGCAACTTAGGAGGGCGATTTGATCGATTTGGAGGGTTTCTGGCAAACTCAGGCTGAGTGGTCGCGCACCTGTTCTGAGTGGTCGCGCCCCTTGGAAAAACGCACTGCAGAGATGGCTTTGAGTGGTCGCGCCCCGCCCAACTGGTCGCGCACCTGGTTCGAGTGGTCGGGCCCCTTGGAAATGAACCCAATTGCTGCAAATCGCCTTCTTTGAGCTCTCTCTTGTCTTTGCAAACTCTCAAATGCATAATGAGACATGTTTAGAGGGAATTTAGTCTTTGTAGGCCCAAATTTGAAAAAATTAAATCACCAAACCCACTTTCTAATGTTTTATGTTTTGACATTCACTTTAACACTGTTTTAAGTTCACTTTGCCTAAATTTGATCTTTTGAGTGCTTTAACTTGGTTCTTTTTGCAGGTTGACTATCTGATGGATTCTGGCGAGGAAACCAGGGTTATTGCCAGCATTCTGAAGAATTTTGAAAATTTTCCTTATTTTTGCAAATTTCACATGACCTTGGGTTTAAAAACAGAGTTTTTAAATCCAAGGTATAAATGAGTTGTAGCTGATGAAAAATATCAATGGAACATATTTACATACCTCCTTCCGGCTTGCTGGGGACTATTAGTCCTTTGACTCATGACCTTGCAGTGATTTTGACCAAAACCCTAGACCTAGACTTGGGATTTCAAGACAAAAATAAAACAAGTGTAACACAAGCTCATTCAAATGATATGACCTGATCCAGCAAAGCCAAGAAGGGAACAAAGACCAGCTCCTCCATCAGTGTTATGGCATGCCTAACGGGATGCAAAACTGATACTGATGAGACACCTACCTATGCATATGCAAAGAGCTTTTAATCACCGATGGAGGGCTCAAGACCGACACTAACAGTTCCATTGTTCAAATAGGTTGGCCCTTTACCCTATACATGTTGCTCTCTCTATCTCCTATGACATGTCCCTCATTAGAGCTAGATCCACTAAGTCTGATTAGTGCCTTTCCATCTTGGAATGCTACAAAGAACCCCTTCTTCTCCATCATGGAGATCAGAGCAAACTCCACCTAAGTTATGGCACCCACAACACGTCCTTGACTTCCATCCTGCCTCTTGACTCGAGTTGGAATATCATTGTTCCAACTTCTTTTACGAAAATTTTGGCATCATCAACAAACTCCACATGTAGTTCTAAGTCCCACTTGGTCAGACTATCAAACTATTCCCATGCTCTTGTTATATGCCTTTGGCTTTGCTATTTAGCATCCATGCACCTATTGGTAATGTGCCCGAGGTAAGGTAGGAAACAAGTACGAATTCGATCTCAAACTTCCTAACAAACTCCTCCTAAGCCTCTGTTGACGCAACTACAACTAGCTGCATGCCCTTTGCCCTTTCTTCATCTCCAAACACTATGAAGCATAATTTCTTGTCTTATGACAAGAAAAACACTTGACCTTAGTCAAGTCCTTCTTCTTGGGTTGTGAGGTTGACTCCTCACCCCTACTACTCAAACCTTTTCTCCTTGTTGCCCGACTGACAAGAGCAAGACTATCATCATCCCCACTCTTCTGTTGTCATCCAAAGAATGATTTCTCCCAAATCTCCTTCTAGGTGAAGTCATCCCACTGTTTGTTTAGATATGGTAGCTTTTCTCTTGCTAGTACGCTTGTCACAAAGGTAGCCCATGGTTTTGAAAACCCGCTCAACGCTGTCCTTACAAGCTCATCATCTAGCAAGGCTACCCCAACAACTCCAAGCTCATCTTGAACTTGTTGAAGCCTAGTGAGGTATGATGCCACATTATTTGATTCAATCATCTTGGTGTTCTTGAGCTTCTCCCTTAACACCATTTTCCAGTGATGATTCACTCTGATATAGACTCATCAAAGCAATCCACATCTGATGGACATTGTTCTTCCCTAATACATGAAGGATCATGTGATCCTTCACCCATCCATGATGATATGTTTGGCCTTTATATCTTTTAATTCGTAGGCTGCCATAGCTATAACCTCTGAAGGAGTTGTAACTTGGGTGTTTGCAAACTCCCATAGATTGTTCCCCTTGAGAACCAATGCTATCCTCTCATTCAATGGACTAAAGTTGTAAACCCCATCCAACCTATCCTCAAACCTCAGACTGGTTGATGCCACCCTAAAATCGGAAAATCACTGGACACTTCTAACTGTTAGACCCTAATTGGTATGGTTTCCCTCTTTCCCTCTGAGGGATACCTCTGCCAATCCTGCTAGTTGTTCTAGCAAACTATTATCAACAATGTCCTACTGACTACATAGTTGTTGTCCCATGGCATTGATCCTCTGCAGCTTAGCCTATTGCCCTCTTATGGTCCTCGTGTAGTCCATGCACATCACTGACTTTCTCCACCTATTCGACTGACAACTCCATCTGCAACAACTTATGACCACTACTGGTGAGGGTTACCTGTACGTAGCGATTCTCGACCTCTGCAACCACTGTGCCAACCCTTTTGTTCTCTGTGTTTGTGCCTAAGCTGTTTGCCTCTCGCACCTTCTTTTAATGGCATGACGACATTGTGGCTGGGTTCATGGTCATGTGGCTCTCTCTACAGCTGCACGCTCTACAACGTCTTGCAGTTGTCTTCCTTAGCGTTTGTTGGCCGCTTCACTCATTGCTTGGTCACCGCAGTAACGCTGCCCTAGACTTTGCTGACCCACTTTGTTTGATGAAGATGTTGTCTTGCTTTGGTAGCTACAGTCAACCCATTGTTTTTTTTTTTCTTTAGCTTGTGTTTGGTGGTTGCTACGCTAAACGACCCTGTTGTGGTGGGTCCCTACACAGGTTGACAATATTGTCTCGACCTCGGCTCCATATGATGTTTGCTGCCATGATCCTTGCACTTGCATATATCCTCCACTAACTATTGGCTCAATACGAGCCACTATGCACCGCTACTGTCCATTGATTGTGCTTCCTTACCCGTAGACCAATCTTGATGTTTCTTGAGCCTTGACAGTTGGTCTTCTCGATTGGAGTGTTGACGACCACCTACATTGGTGGTGGCAGGGATTGTTGGCCACAAACTCTTTGTTGGTCGTTGTCAAAGTTGTTGGCTAGTCAACCTTTTTTTCAATTTATCATTAACTCAATAGAATTTGTAGCCATCTTTTAAAAAAAATCTTTTTCGACAACCATAGCGATACAAACTTAGCCTCCTTAAAAAAATATTTCCACTTGTACGATTGAGCCAAACCTAGCCCCAACGATCTTGTATGAACCTGACACCTGTGATTTAGAAAATGGTACTCTTAAGATTTTTTGGTCTGATGTCATGGTAATTTTCCTTCAGACCTAGCCCCCGGTAATCCATTGACCTAATAGATTAAAGATTAAAGATTAATTGCACAACTAGGTTCTTAACATAATAAATTTAGTGGAAACAAAAATACACCAATCGCAATCACGAAAAGATGAAACAACATATTCTACCCAATCACAGTTCTTCATTAAAATTCAAAACTTACTTGGGTTTCCTTCCTGGGAAAATGGCCCAACTGAGAAAATACATATAACAACTGGATATGATCCAATTGATCAAGCCCTTCTTGGTTGATTTGGATCTCCTTACTACCCATTCCTTGGACCCAACACACTTAGTGACATGCCTCTCTCTTGTGTTGTTGTATGATGTGTCTTCTCCTTCTCCTTAGCCTTGATTTTATAACTTTTCGTTGAGCTAAATCGTTAACCCTATTCTTTAAAGTGATTGACGGTCAAGATTAGATCACGCCGCATTTGAGATCAAGGGCTAAGATTAAAACATAATTACTAGAGTAACTAATCTACTTTTCTTAAGTTTACTCTAGCTCAGTGTTACTTGGGAGCGGGAGCGACATTTTCAGAAGCTCCCGGTTTGGGAGCGAATCCCAGAGCGTTTTTTATATAATATATATATATTTAAATTTTTTATATATTTTGATACATATATGTCAACAAAAACATGTAGAATAATGAATTAGATATAAAAAAACATAAAAAAAAACATTGATTGAACCATATAACAACAATCATCTAGAAGTTGTAATCTTCATCAACCACGTCCACAAGTTAGTAACATAGTAACATACAACATATTTCAAAATTCAATATATAACATTTATCATCATTGATCACCAAGGTTGTACTTGTAAGCTAAGTGTAACCATTACAACACATAATATCTAACATGAAATGAAATGTTATAAAATGAAATGAAATGAAACAACTTTCAACTTTCATGAAGCATCATATTCATAATTCATTACTAATGAGTTATAATTGCCAACTTCAAACTTAAATTGTCATATATTGTTTAAAAAAATTTCGTATTAAATATGAAAGAGTCAATAGTTATAAAAACTACTAGAAACTAGAAAAGAGAAGTAAATCTATTATCTATTTCTTATGCCTGGGCCTCTTGCCACCACGAGAAATGTCTAATTTTTTAGTCTTGTTAGAAAATCAGGGTCTTTGTCATTAATATCACCCTCTAAGCATTAATATCCAGAGGATCTTTGTCATTACCTATGTATCTGTATAGGGATCTTTGTCATTAATATCACCCTCTAAGCACTAACATAAGATAGAAAAAACATAACATGTCAAGTCAAGATTTTGTTTCAGTGATGCGTACATTTTTAGGAGGGTCATGATAGAGGAGTTTGACAACTAATGTCACTAACATCAAGGTACATAGAGGGATTGGTGCTCTTGATTAAATACGAGTTCCATACCCTAATACATGACAAAATTCAATGGAAACATTGCAATTCCCCAATCCTGAAATCCTGAAAAACTGATAAGTCTGTTGGATTTTGAATGAAATCTGAAATTCTACTTTCTCCATATGAAATCCAATGAGGCCGGAACCACTCTCAAACATCCTGAGTCATTTCATGGTAATGTTAAAAATTTAAGTAGAAAGATGAAAATGAGAGATTAAGATTAAGATTACCATGAATAGCATATCAATACTAGGGCCATAGACTTGATCATTAAGCTGCCCCACTCAAAAATTATTTGTTTCTTTCAAAAAAAATTGCATTTCGAATATTACTACAAAAAAAAATTGCAAAAAAGGCAAAATGCTCCTGAAAAGGCAGGGAGCGAAAAAAATTTTAAGGAGCGCACTCCCGGAATCACTTCCTTTTCGGGAGCAATTTCCGGAGCGCGCTCCTAACTCGCTCCCGAAATTGCTTCCTTTTCGGGAGCGATTTTGGGAGCGCGCTTTTGACCCGCCCCTGCCCGGAGTGCAGATTGGGAGCGAGATCCGAGGGGGGGCTTCCCGGCAACACTGCGCTAGCTTAATAAGCCAACATAATAATTATGTGCTTTTCTTGAGTCTAACTTAGGTTATGTTACAAATGTAACTTCTTTACACTTGTGCAAGTGTTCTAAGCACACTGTGGGCAACATCTATACGCCTAGACACTAAAGCCTATTTAGAAGTACCTTCCTGAACTACAAAAATCAATAGCAAGTCCCTTTGTCGAAGGCCTTAGAATGGACTGAAAACGTGGTATATACTTTTCATAAATAAATGTATATACAAGAAATAAATAACAATGCCAATATTTTTCATGACAACAAAAAAATAAATGTTTATTTTATAGCTTAGTATGGGGGAGATCTGTCGCTGAACCTTATGTGAAAACAAAAAAATAAATAACAATGCCAATACTTTTCATGACAACCAAAAAATAAATAACTACATATGTAATTAGTGTTGATCCATCTTAAATCTGGATCTATAAAGGGTGTTGAGAGACCAAATTTCTGAAAGTGTAATTCTTTAATCATTTAATATGAATGAATTAATACATTACAAGGAATTAAATGAAAAAAAAATTTGCGCCTTAAAGAAATTCATCTCTGTAGATATATGATAGATCCGATCCTAGTTTAAAACGGATCTATGCTGGTTTCTGTTGACATATGACAGATCTGATCCTAGTTTAAAATGGATCTATGCTGTTTTTTTCTTTTTTCTTTTTCTGTCGATATATGATAAGATCCGATCCTAGTTTAAAACGGATCTATGCTGGTTTTTTTGACAGTTCAATTATTGTAAACCCTAGATCTCTTATTCTATAAAGGAGTGGTAGGGCAGATTTGGGGAGCCGTGAGTTGCTATGCAATATTTAGTTTTGAGTCAATAGACGGGTGTGATCGGTTGCTGCAATGTCTGTTTGCTGTAAATATTTTCAATCGTATGTTTTCAGAGTTGGCATTTCTTACTTACAGTTTTGATGACTTTTTTATTCCAGTTTTCTAGAGAATCGTAGGAGTGCAGATTTGATTACCATGTCCGAAAAATTTAACTTTTCCTAGCAGACATAGTTACTGTCATGGAGTATTTCCATCATGTTTGGTTGATATTTACAAAGAAACATATTTAGCTGATATGTACATGGTTGCGACATGCTTTTATTTCCATTTTAGTCCCCATTGCCCATATATTAGTATACAGATCATTTCGCATCTCTGCTGTAAATATTTTTCTCTGAAGAAAATGCACTCTCGCCATTTAAGACACTCAGGATATCTTCTCTTATTTTTAAATCTAAGATGTATTTGTTAGTCTAATGATAAACATACCTATTTAGAGCCTGTGTAAATTAAGGCCATTGTTATTCTGCAGGAGGTGGATCACACAACGCATTTCTTTAGCGAGAAAGATGGCGTGGGCTTTGTGATCGAGGAGTAATATGGTTCATTAATGCGTACCACAATTTGATCAGCTGAGTTATCATTATACATAAGCATTATTCCAGACATTATTCGATGTTGTTATACATATGAAAATTTTCAGGCAAGTTGAACGTGAAAGCAATTACAACTTGGCAATTTTAGCCAGGCTAACAGGGCCCTGAATTGAAGGAAAACCTGTATGGTTGCGGAGATCATAAACTATTGCTATTTTTCATGGGAATAATAATTTGATCATAGTTTAGCTTGTCAGTCTGTTCGCATAATGAAATAATAAGATTAGTTACTCTCTTTTAGATGGTGATCCTGCATATTATTTTGGCAGTTACTGCAACATGGAGAAAGCGCGGAAAATACTAATAGAGCAAGTTTGTTTTTGTCACTCATGGAGTTACATATTTTTGATAGTTTTGAAAATAGGCAGCGAGGGGACAAATTTGATATTAAATTAATGAGTATGCCGTTAAAAAAAAAAAAACCCACCTAATTTTGATTGATTTTTTCCATGGTTGATAAAACTAGTGACAATATCCTCGTTGAAGATTTCATTCCACCTAAGGATGACCGTCAGTATTAGCATTCCATCATGACGATACTCTGAAACTATACATTTACATTGTATCAGATTAACAATACTCTGTAACACCACAATGCCTTTCATAATTCTATCACAACAATGAAAGAATTGATTATACTGTGCCATACCTTTTATCTCTTAGATCTTTTTTCATATTAATTTATTATTATTATTATTATTTAAAACAATATATTTTTCATATTAATTTATTATTATTATTTAAAACCATATATTGATGATTATTAAATATTAATTTATAAAAAAAGTTAAGAGTAATAAATTTATTTTAGATTAAATTTAGTATTATTATTATTTTAAAAAATAGTTTATTATAGAAATAAAATAAAAATTATTAATTTAATTTGGAATTTATAACTTAGTTAAATAATTTACGTATCCTAATTAATTTGATTTAGGATTTTTACAATTTCATACTATTTAATATGTATTTTGACATGTTTCTTGTTTTTGCTATAATATGATATTGAATAATAAAATATCAAAATATAATAAGTATTTTATAATTTGATATGTTGTAAATTGTATTTAAAGATAGTCATCAATTTATCTAGCTTTCCATTTTTTTTATTGATGGGTTTGATATTAAGAAACTAAATTCATCCTAAACCCTCTGCTTGTCCCGAATGGGTCGAATTAGACATGATTCAAGAGGACACGTGTCCTTTGATTTGATATCCCATAAAGGTCGGTTTTGGGTCATTTCTCCCTCTCCCACACTTTTTTGTCTCTTGTTGTGGGTGTGGGAGCGAATAACAAAGGGTTTGGGAGAAATTTGGAGGCAATTCGTCTTATTTACAGGCAGAGGGATGAGTGGTTGAAGAGAAAGACAAAGGTGTGGGATGTCTTTCTTGATGATATGAGTTGGCATTGGCCATCTTGGATATTAATGAGCGAGTGCTAGAGCCTGTGACTTTTGGTGATGGTGACTTTGTTGAGGGGTCATCCTCCACACCAGCACATGCAAAGATGATATTGGATACAAAGGAGGAGGATGTAATAGAGGAGTGTAGTGGTGACAATGATGTTGATTTTGATGAAGATGATTGATGACTCCTGAGCTAACTACTGCATTGAGGCTTGTAGTTGTTTTGTATTTACTATTTCTATTTGCCATTAACATCTCTACTACCTATGTAACACATTTTGATTTTGATGACTTAATGAGGAAACTGTAGTTTTTTGTATTTCTTCTATTGGATCATTGATGAATCTATTACAATTGTATTTGTATGCATAATGTTACTCTGTAAAACTTACATCTAGATGAAGATCTATGTTTGAATCAATGAATATGTATCATGAATGAGAATTTGTATAAGAAATATCTAATTATTTTTCATATATATATATATATATATATATATGTCTTAATGTGAACTGTTTCGGGGATCAACGTGCTTATGTCGGACACTCGAATCCTCGTGTCTTGCGTGTCCCCGTGTCAGGTGACTTAGGTTTTATAATGTTATTTTTGTGAATTTATTTTGATATATTATTTTTTGTTTCTTGCCCCTCATCAGATTGAGGGTAAAGTCCTAAAGTCCTTTGATTTCCATAGGATCACAAAGTTGATGAATTGATTATTCTTCCTTTTAGTTTGCGTTGCATAAATTTTATATTATTTGATTATTAGAAGTTGTTGAAAGGTTTTCCATCTGTTAGGAGAGAATAAAATCGTGAAGTCTATTGTATTCTAGTTCTAGGGAATCAATTCTCTGCTCTTCAAGCAAGAGAATGCTCATGACATTAGCATTATAAGTGGACTAGTTTGCTCCAATTCATGAATTTTCATTAAAGTCACCAACAATGCACTACTATTATTTAAATATTATTTTTCAAAAACCAACTGTTTAATATACTATTACATAATAATATTTGTTTTTAATATATTAATAAATTAATACCATAATTTAAATATTATTGTTAAAATATAGCATTTACTTGAAATTATGTCTCTACAATGATCTCTATTTAAGCATTTGCCATGGTCTGCCTCTTCATTTGGTCTTGATGATGAACCATACTTGTTGGTTCGAAACGTGTCGGTTAAAATTTTCTCTTATGTGATTTCTACCAAAACACTGCTTAATTAGATCTAATGTCGTTGAAGATCTCACCAAAACTTTCTACTTTGTTGCCCTAACAAGAAATACACAAATCCAAAAATAAAACAAATTTAAAGGCACTTGCTGAACTAACAAGAAAAACAACATAAATGGTCCAAAATCCCACATAAGGAGACCAAGGGTGAGCCAGGAAAATCGAAACCAATCATAGCTATAACACATTCACACAAAATCTTGAATTCTCAAAATGAAGCTTGTTTCATTTAAACGAGTAAATTACAATAAATTTAGAGTTATGCTACAAAAATATCATAGAGAAAAAGCTAGGAATTTAGGGCTTTCCTTATTGGCGTAGAGTCTAGAATGGCTAGAGGTTCCCACGACTTGAAAGTAGACACCATGAATTATGAATTGGTTGAATTTGCTACAAAGGAATTCTATTAAATTCCTTTGATTCTAAACAGCATCACACCAATCTGGTTCTAACTTGCTACAAAAGCAAACACCCTATAGAACCCAAACCCAAGCATCCCCATGAGAACCACCTTTAGGATCTCCAATGCAACCAAGGAGAAACACATGGCCTACATAGAGCCCAATGCCACCAACACTGACTGTTGTGAGCTCCTAACATGGAGCTCACATAAAATATGACACCAAAATCCCTAAAGAAATCACCACTAGAGCTTGGCAAACCCAAAACCATAAGACCCACCAAAATCTTTATGAAGGGTTCCAAGCACCCAACCCACATTTTCAAAACCCAGTTTCCAAATGCATTGTATTACCATGAGCAATGACTACGTGATTAATTGAATTGGAGGAATGAAGCTCCATCCATTGTTCTTTCCAAGGCATGACCAACTTGTTCTCATTAATTGATTCATACTAAGGAAATGTTTCATTAAGAGCCATTACTTAATCAACCTAAGGGATTGAGCAATAATGTAAATCTCCATTTTTCGATAATGTTCTTGTGCATAGATGAATTGGAAACTTGGTCCAATTATGAAGCTCACAGAGTAATCTCACTTGATATGCAGGAAGGAAACTTTTTCAAACGAATATAATTCAAGTTTGATTTTTGAGATACAAAATCCAATGTTATTCTCCTCTAGATATGAATATATTATCATTGCTTTAATAACCAACATTGAATCTCCAAAAGTCATGAAGGATTGAATGTTTTGTCCCATTGTGATGGATAAATCACACCAGGAGTAAGCATATGCCATAGTATTTGAGACTTTACCTAGTCCCCAATTTGGATGGGTAATCTTATTTCCTTTGGGACCATGAAGACTCACCACCCATAGTATTTGAGACTTTACCTAGTCCCCAATTGTGATGGGTAATCTTATTTCCTTTGGGACCATGAAGACTCACCACCCACACCTACCACTATTTTAAAGATAGGGTTTATTAATAGGGTTTTACAACATTATTTTTATGAATTTGCTTTGGCACATAAATGAATATAATATACTTTATATTATTTAAAGATTTTGTGTGTGTGTGAGAGAGAGAGACAAAGAGAGATGCAAAATACTTGTGTAGAGAACTTTAGATTAAACATCAATTTGAGTTGTAGATGTTTTTATATGTGCATGTATATCCAAATTAAGGTAATATCAACGTTTGCAGAGTTTTCAGATTGGGAATATAAACTTCTTCTAAAGTTAATAATTTATTTATTATTTTAAGTAACTATAGACAATATTTAACTTAAATTAGATTTCTTCTATGTTTTTTATAATGGAAATCTTCATAGATGTTGCTTTCAAATTAAATTAAATGAAAATACTAAAAAATGTAAAGATGCTTTTAAAAAAATAATTCGAACATTATTTATATTCATTCATAAAAAGGTTGTTCTCAAAGTAGAAAACATATTACATATATATGATTCTAAAGTCCCTCAACTAGTTTAAAATGCTAAGATATTGTCATTGATGGCAAAGCAAGGGTCAATTACGTTCAAGAACAAACAAGGTTAAATCAGACTATTGAGTAGGAAGACATTTGACAATAAAATAATGTTCAATCCTCTTGATCATGAAGTAATGTGTGCAATTCTTATAATTTTGACCAATGCAAAAAGCTTGCATATGATGTACTGAAAAATTAAGAATAGGGTTGCAAACACATGAATCATACCTTTGGAGGTGTCTAGAATGGTGGAAGTAGACATCGATCAAGACATTTTTTCACTAAGTTGTAGTCAACGCATGGATAAAGACATTAGACATGTTCATGGATTACATGGAGTTTAAAGTAACTAGAGAAGCGTTGCAGAGACATGAATATTCCAACAAGAAACATGGTGGCACTCTACATTGAATCTCTAAGAAGATTTTGTTCTGGCAAGTGACTCCAATTTCAAGGAGGAGACTATCATGTGTATCCTTCAACAAAAAAACATAGAGATTCTTTGGAGGCTACAATTCAAGAATTGCACCACCTTCTTGTTCAATTATCGGCTATGAAACGTGATGAATCCCACTCTATGGCATACTCAATAAACACATTTTTTGCCCAACCAGAAGGCAAATGAGGTCCAAAGTCATTCGACTTAGGTGGAAGGGAAAGAAATTTTGTCATTAAAAGATATGGATGCAATAACAATAGAAGAGGGGAGGATGACATTGGAATATGCTAGTCACAACCTATTAAATTTGTAATTAAACTCTTGTCAAGTCGACTCAAATACAAGTCGACTCTGTTTAAGTGACTTGATCAATATATATAAAGAAGTCTTATCCTCCATTTGGGTAAGTAATTCTTTCAAGGAAGTAGAGAGAGAATTCATGCCTTCGAAAGGAAGAGTAAAGGTTCATATCTCATGAACCTAGAAGCTAATAGAAGGAGCACTACTTGAAGAATATTTCCGTTTTGGTTAAGGAATTTTGGAGGCTTGTCTGATTTGTTTTTGAAGTTTCTTTGAAACTTCTCTTTGCTTTATTTCTAGTACAAGAACTCGACTCCTTTAAGATTGATTTTGACCTTCATTTATGGAGAAATTTCAGCCTATGGAGGAACCGAGTTCTAGCCTCGGTCTTCAGCCCTGAGGTAAGTAGTCTTCAACCCTCAGGGAAGGCAAACTTTGGTATTGAAGTGAGGTTGATCTTGGGCCTATGGAAAAACAACTTAGTCCTATGGAAATCCAGGCCTGCGACCTTTGGAACTCGGCCCCCACCTATGACTAACTTATCCCTCTTTGAACAAAAGTCAAAATTGTTTTTTAGAAGAAAAGTTGACCCTATATTGGCATAGATCTCAAGCTTGTGGGTGATTGTTTTTGAGGTTTATTCTGAAGTAAACTTGGAGATTTTTGGAGTAGACTTGGATATATTTTGAGGTGCTCTTTGGAAACTCCTTTTGAAGCAGTCTTGAAGTCTCTTGGAGAAAACCTAGAACCAAACATTGAAGTGACTTTAGAGTAGATTTTGAAGATCCTTTTTGGTGGAACTCTTGAAGCCTTATTTGAAGCATATTTTAGACCAACTCTTGACGCAATATATGAAGTATTAAGGGAAGACCTTTTTTAGTAGACCTATGAAGCCCTTGTTGAAACAAATATGAGGCTAACTTGGAGAAAATTTTGAAGACATTTGTTAAAGTAGTGTTGAAGACATCGTTGGAGCAGACCCTGGAGGTCTTTTTGGAGCAACCTTTGAAGTGTCATTTGAAGTGGTTTTTGAAGAATTATTAGAACAATATTTGAAGAGGTATGGAGTAGACTTTAGTGAATCCTTGATCAACATTTTGAAGTGAATTTGAAGCAACCTTGAAGCTATCTTTGAAAGTCATTGTTGGAGTAGTTTTTGAAGAATTTTGAAGTATCTTGGTACCATTGAAGTATATTTGAAGGTTGGAGCCTAAGAGGATTTGTGCCCTTATATTGGCTAGGTTGGTGCCTGGATTGGCCTAAGAGGATTGGTGTCTTCATATTGACCAAGTTGTTTCCTAGAAGAATTGAAGAACTTATATTACATGTTGGAACCTCTCTTTGTAAAAGAGGATTGGAGTCCTCACTATTTTCAATAATAAAGTTACTTTTTGGTCTACTTCTTTTGTTTTAGCTTAACTTGATTTTTTTTAACTAGCATAATTTAACAATTGTATGAAACATTGATTCACTCCCGTCTCACTATTTCCAACAATTGGTATCAAATCTAGATTCTTTAGTCTCAACCTAACAGTTGGAAGGAAAATCCCCTAGAACAAATGGAAAGGTCAAGAAGTATAGACTCCAAACCCTATGAATATATCTCCTCATTCATGAAATCAAAAGTCGATTAGGTTGCCAAAGCTCCCTTGTTCGATGGAACAAACCATGTGTCATGGAGCAAAAGAACGCAGTTTTATTTAATGGCTCTAGGATATGAGGTATGGGAATCAATGGTTATCAAAAACACAATGACAAAGGAGTCCAAAGAATACAATACAAAAGCAATGAAGGCAATATTGAATAGTCTATCAAACTCCGTAAAAGTCAAGATGGGTCAATGTTCTTTAGCCTCAAAAGTCTTTGGGAAAGATACAAAAGCTTTATGCATAGGAATATGCCTTTTTAACAATTGAGCCAAAACTAAAATATGTATTAGAAGATCAACAATCAAAGAAGATAGATGAAGGTAAAACTGAAAACTCCAAAATCATGAAAGACTATGAAGATTAAGATGACATAGAAGTAGAGGCTGAAGTAAACCTTGAAGTTGAACTAGTGCTACTATAAAAGAAATAAATATATTGAAACAAGAAAATAAAGAAGATGAATAAAAGAATCAAGACCTTGATCGTACAAAGTAAAAAGTAGTTCTCCTAAGACTCCAAGAAGGAGAGAGATCCAAGGATTTTAACAATCTTGAAGCAAAATTTGATCAACAAGAAAGGAAGCATGAAGAAAATGTCATCTCCTTGACAACTCAATTGGAAGAAGCAAAGAAAATGGAATAAGTTGTAAAGATACAATTGAGGAAGAAAGAAGAAGATTATGAGAAGCTTGAAGAAGAAATTGTCTCATTGAAAACTGAAGTTGACAAGTTATACACAAGTTTGAAGAGTTCTCAATTATTGGATGACTTAGGTTTTATAATGATATTTTTTTGAATTTGTTTTGATATATTATTTTTTGTTTCTTGCCCCTCATTAGATTGAGGTTAAAGTCATTTGATTTCCATAGGATCACAAAGTTGATGGATTGATTATTCTTCCTTTTAGTTTGAGTTGCATAAATTTTATATTCTTTGATTATTAGAAGTCATTGAAAGGTTTTCCATCTATTAGGAGAGAATAAAATTGTGAAGTATATTGTATTCTAGTTCTAGGGAATCAATTCTCTGCTCCTGAAGCAAGAGAATGCTCATGACATTAGCATTATGAGTGGACTAGTTTTCTCCAATTCATAAATTTTCATTAAAGTCACCAATAATGCACTACTATTACCCTGTGCGATCTAATGTTGTCGAAGATCTCACCAAAATTTTCTATTTTCTTTGTTGCCCTAACAAGAAACACACAAATCCACAAATAAAACAAATTCAAAGGCGCTTGTTGAACCAACAAGAAAAACAACATAAATGGTCCAAAAGCCCACATAAGGAGACCAAGGGTGAGCCAGGAAAATCAAAACCAATCATAGCTATAACCCATTCACACAAAATCTTGAATTCTCAAAATGAAGCTTGTTTCATTTAAAGGAGTCAATTACCATAAATTTAGAGTTATGCTACAGAAATATCATAGAGAAAAGATAGGAATTTAGGGCTTTCCTTATTGGTGCAAAGTCTAGAATGGCTAGAGGTTCCCATGATTTGAAAGTAGACACCATGAATTATGAATTGGTTGAATTGGTTACAAAGGAATTTAACCAATCTGGTTCTAACTTGCTACAAAACTAAACACCCTATAGAACCCAAACACAAACATCCCCATGAGAACCACCTTTAAGATCTCCAATGTGACCAAGGAGAAACACATGCCCTGCATAGAGCCCAATGTCACCAACACTGACTGTTGTGAGTTCCTAACATGGAGCTCACATAAAATATGACACCAAAATCCCTAAAGAAATCACCACTAGAGCTTGGCAAACCCAAAACCACAAGACCCACCAAAATCTTTATGAAGGGTCCCAAGCACCCAACCCACATTTTCAAAACCCAGTTTCCAAAATGCATTGCATTACCATGAGAAATGACTACATGATTAATTGAATTGGGGGAATGAAGCTCCATCCATTGTTCTTTCCAAGGCATGACCAACCTGTTCTCATTAATTGATTCATACTAAGGAAATTTTCCATTAAGAGCCATTAGTTAATCAACCTAAGGGATTGGGCAATAATGTAAATCACCATTTTTTGATAATATTCTTGTGAATAGATGAATTGCAAACTTGGCCCAATTATCAAGCTCACAGAGTAATCTCACTTGATATGCAAGAAGGAAACTTTGTCAAACGAATATAGTTCAAGTTTGATTTTTGAGATACAAAATCTAAAGTTATTCTCCTCTGGATATGAATATATTATCATTGCTTTAATAACCAACATTGAATCTCCAAATGTCATGAAGGATTGAATGTTTTGTCCCATTGTGGTGGATAAATCACACCAAAAGGAGTAAGCATATGCCATATTATTTCCTTTGGGACCATGAAAACTCACCACCCACACCTACCACCCCTATTTTAAATATAGGGTTTATTAATAGGGTTTTACAATTTTATTTTTATGAACTTGGTTTGGCACATATATGAATATAATATACTTCATATTATTTAAAGATTTTGTGTGTGTGTGTGTGTGAGAGAGAGAGAGAGAGAGAAAGATGCAAAATACTTGTGTATTTAATGCAAAGAACTTTAGATTAAACATCTATTTGAGTTGTAGCTATTTTTAAATGTGCAGGTACATCCAAATAAAGGTAATATCAAAGTTTGCAGAGTTCTCAGATTGGGAATATAAGTTACTTCTAAAGTTAATAATTTATTTATTATTTTAAATAACTATAGACAATATTTAACTTAAATTAGATATTTCTTCTATGTTTTTTATAATGGAAATCTTGATAGATGTTGCTTTCAAATTAAATTAAATGAAAATAATAAAAAATGTAAAGATGCCCTTAAAAAAATAATTCAAACATAATTTATATTCATTCATAAAAAGGCTATTCTCAAAGTAGAAGCTATATATGTTTCTACTTTCTATATTATGCAGCTATACATTTATATATATGATTCTAAAATCCCTCAACTAGGTTAAAATGCTAAGATATTGTCATTGATAACAAAGCAAGGGTCAACTATGTTCAAGAACAAACAAGGTCAAATAAGACTATTGAGTAGGAAGCCATTTGACAATAAAATAATGTTCAATCCTCTTGATCATGAAGTAATGTATGTAATTCTTATAATTTTGACGAGTGCAAAAAGCTTGCTTATGATGAACTGAAAATTAAGAATAGGATTGCAGACACTTGAAGCATACCTTTGGAGGTGTCAAGAATGGTGGAAGCAGGCATGGATCAAGACATTTTTTCACTAAGTTGTATTCAATGCATGGATCAAGACATTAGAGACATGTTCATGGATTACATGGAGTTTAAAGTAACTAGAGAAGCGTTGCAGAGACATGAAGATTCCAACAAGAACCATGGTGGCACTCTACAATGAATCTCTAAGAAGATTTTGTTCTGGCAAGTGACTCCAATTTCAATGAGGAGACCATCATGTGTATCCTTCAACAAAAAAAATAGTGATTCTTTGGAGGCTACAATTCAAGAATTGCACCACCTTTTGGTTCAATTATTAGCTATGAAACGTGATGAATCCAACTCTATGTCATACTCAATAAACCCATTTTCTTCCCAACCAGAAGGAAAATGAGGTCCAAAGTCATTCGAATTAGGTGGAAGGGAAAGTAATTTTTTCATTAAAATATATGGATGTAATAACAATAGAAGAGGGGAGGATGACATTGGAATATGTTAGTCATCTACACAACCTATTAAATTTGTAAATATATTCTTGTCAAGTCGACTTTGTTTAAGTGACTTGATCAATATATATAAAGAAGTATTCTCCTCCATTTGGGCAAGTAACTCTGTCAAGGTAGTAGAGAGAGAGTTTAGGCCTCAGAAAGGAAGAGTAAAGGTTCATATCTCATGAACCTAGAAGCTAATAGAAGGAGCACTACTTGAAGAATATTTCTATTTTGGTTAAGGATTTTTGGAGGCTTGTTTGATTTGTTTTTGAAGTTTCTTCGAAATTTCTCTTTGCTTTATTTATAATACAACAACTCGATTCTTTTAAGATTGATTTTGACCTTCATTTATGGAGCAATTTCAGCCTATGGAGGAACCTGGTTCTAGCCTTAGTCTTCAACCGCGAGGTAAGTAGTCTTCGACCCACAAGCAAGGGAGACTTTGGTCCTAAAGTGAGGTTGATTTTGGGCCTATAGAAAAAAAACTTAGACCCGTGGAAATTCAGGTGTGCGACCTTTGGAACTCGTCCCCCACGTGTGACTAAACTCATCCCTCTTTGAGCAAAATTCGGAATTGTTTTTTAGAAGCAAATTTGACCCTATATTGGTATAGATCTCAAGCTTGTGGGTGATTGTTTTTGAGGTTTAATCTAAAGTAGACTTGGAGATTTTTGGAGCAGACTTGGATATATTTTGAGGTGATCTTGGGCAACTCCTTTTGAAGCAGTCTTGAAGTCTCTTGGAGAAAACCTAGAACCAAACATTGAAGTGACTTTAGAGTAGATTTTGAAGATCCTTTTTGGAGGAACTATTGAAGCCTTTTTTGAAGCATATTTTAGACCAATCCTTGAAGCAATATATGAAGTATTAAGAGAAAACATTTTTTAGTAGACCTATGAAGCCCTTCTTGAATCAAATATGAGGTTGACTTGGAGCAAATTTTGAAGACATTTGTTAAAGTAGTCTTGAATACATTGTTGGAGTAGACCCTGGAGATTATTTTGGAGCAACCTTTGAAGTGTCGTTTGAAGTGATTTTTGAAGAATCCTTAGAACAATATTTGAATAGGTACGGAGTAGACTTTGGTGAATCCTATATCAACATTTTGAAGTGAATATGAAGCAATCTTGAAGCCATCTTCGAAAGTCATCATTGGAGCAGTTTTTGAAGAATTTTGAAGTATCTTGGAACCATCAAAGTAAATTTGAAGGTTGGAGCCTAAGAGGATTGGTGTCCTCTTATTGGTCAGGTTGGTGCCTGGATTGGCCTAAGGGGATTGGTGTCTTCATATTGAACAAGTTGTTTCCTGGAAGAATTGAAGAACTTATATTACATGTTGGAACCTCTCTTTGTAAAAGAGGATTGGAGTCCTAACTATTTTCAATAATAAAGTTATTTTTTGGTCTACTTATTTTGTTTTAGCTTAACTTGATTTTTTTTTTAACTAGCATAATTTAACAATTTTAAGAAGCACTGATTCACTCCCATCTCACTATTTCCAACAATTGGTATCAAAGCTAGTTCCTTTAGTCTCAACCTAACAGTTGGAAGGAATGTCCCCTAGAACAAATGGAAAGGTCAATAAGTATAGACTCCAAACCCTATGAAGATATCTCCACATTCATGAAATCAAAAGTTGATTAGGTTGCCAAAGCTCCCTTGTTCAATTGAACAAATTGTGTGCCATGGAGCAAAATAATGCAGTTGTATTTGATGGCTCTAGGATATGAGGTATGAGAATCAATGGTTAAAAGGAACACAATGACAAAGGAGTCAAAATAATACAATACAAAAGAAATGAAGGCAATATTGAGTAGTCTATCAAACTCTATAAAATTCAATATGGGTCAATGTTCTTCAGCCTCAAAAGTCTTTTGGAAAAGCTACAAAAGCTTTATGCATAGGAATCTGCCTTTTTGACAACTAATTCAAAACCAAAATATGTAGAAAAAGGTCAAGAATCAAAGAAGATATATGAAGGTGTTGATGCCTCGAAAATCGCAGCATCAACATCGGGGAAAACCACCCAGTCCGGACCTTAAAGGAAGCTCCTTTTCCATTTGGTGTGGTGGCTCCGACTGGACATAATGGGACCAGTTTCCCAATGGTTTGTAAATAAGATGGATAAATGGTTGATTTTCTAGTATCTAATGATAATGGATGGATGATTTATTCTATAAATCAATAATAAACAACTTTATCTATCCCGAGAAATTTCCAATTTAGTGTAATTTTTGATGATCTTTATCTACAAACAGGTGTATAGATTACTCTATTGGTAAACAAAGACATTCATTCATATGGTAATTACTATGTTCAAGTAGTTGAACAAAGTAATCATTAAAACGTTATTACACTGCTTTTCATATATCAATGACATAAATATGATTGGAAGAATAACACTCCTTAAACATTCAATAGTGATAAGCATAAGGACTGCTGTTAAAACGCATACATATATCCAATGATAGCAAGATTAAATAAATGTTGATTCATATAAAAGAATGGAGCAAAGACATAGATAATAGTACCATATGTAATTCGGATCCCTCCCGGTATCAATCGCATTCAAATTCCTTCTTCTAACTTAGAACACTTTCACAAAAAGCAATAATGCATATCTCATCAAAGCATTCTTCATTAAAATTCAGAATATAGGCCCAGTTTTCATAAAAAAATATATCAGAAGCACAATAGTGTGACTTCCTGATCCAAGTTTTATACAAAAATTTAGGACCCTTTCTAAATACATAAAAGGGTCTATAAATACTATCTAAGCTAACTAATTATGAAATAAAAATGCTATTAGGTGGTATAACCAAATCATGAAGATCTCCTTGAAATAGGTCTGTTTGTAGTCGGTAGCATGTTTCACTGTTTCGGCCGATCGTCCTTTGGCTTGAGCTAGCAGATAGCAAGCATTGGTTGCAATTCTAGAGGGTGACTCAGACGAGAATACAGTTGGGTTGAATACGTAGCATCATGAATTTCGGGAATCATGTAACCGATTGCATCAGTTAAACATTTGAGTGCTACCTTTTGACTATATGGTTTAACTAGGAAAAACCAAAAGGTGTCTCAGGTTAAACTTTGGATGCCTCCGATTAATTCCTCCTTCTTTTCCAATTCCTGATTGCATGTTTGTTCTAATGCTTTGGCCGACAACAATTTACCTGGAGTGCACTGTGAAATCAAATTAGACAGATAAAGAGTATCATTGATTAACTCAATTAAATTATTGGTTGCTGATCTGCATCTTGAAGTTTCCCTTTTTGCTTTCATCAATTGTGACTGCCATTCTAGGAAAAGAATCTCCTTGTGTGATTCTAGAATTTTAGGCAGATTTGCAGCTTGCCCTTCACTGGTTTCTTGCCAAGCAAGAATGTTGGTTAAAGTCTCATCGGCTTGTTCCAAATTTTGCCTAGTGTCGACTAATATGTCAATTATTGATGAAGAAATCTCACAGAGGGGCTCGGCAAGGGAAATATTATGACATAGTATTTAGCTGCTTAATCAATGCTTTATTGATCTGGGAGCCTTGAACCTAAATTTTGTTGGTTGAGGAAAACTCTTGAACTTCTCTATCTATTGTGATAATTGAGTGATTTGCTCATCTTTTGTTTTACTCATCTGTTCATTCATTGTCTTCAACTTGGCCAATGCTATAGATAATTCCTTTTGTTTTTGCACTACACTTTGGTCTATCCTCTGTTTCTCCTTGAGAAATTGTTCGTTTAATTGATTGTTTACCTGCTGCTGTGCTACTAACTGTTGTTCTAATTGTTCTATTCTTTGTTGTCTTTCGGATACTTGTGCCTGCAATGAAACAATTGTTTGGTCTTTTTCCTTGAGTAAATTGCTTACTTCTGACGCTTTATCCATAGTAGCTGCCAAGTAGGCTCCGGCATACTGAGAAAGTTTTGTGAGGTCTTCGGAAGGATTGAATTCTTCTTTCCATACCACATTAGCCATCTCTGTCTGTGTAGGAACAAGGGAAGATTGATCAAGCTTTCTCTTTTTCCTTTGTCTTTTTACTACAACCCTATGTTTAGGGATGTAAAAGACATCTAATGGTGGTATTTCTTCTATTTGCAAAAAAAATTCATTCGATGGATCCTTAGGAATTATCTCTACATCTTTGCTGATGGGTAGGTTGCTGGTTCCTTCAATCGGAACCGTACTTGTTGTTGTCTTGTGACCAATTGTCACTTCAGGTGTACTAAAACCCTGTGAATTCTCAGGATTGCTTATAATGGAATCGAATTGTTGCCATTCTTTAAGGAGCTTGGGATCAATTTGAGTATCTATATCCATGTGTTCACTGCCCTTTTCTTGTTATTTCTCCTGTTCTAGCTCTTTTCCTTTCTCGGGAATTTTTTCCATAGCATGAGGTTTGTTACTAGTTTGCTATTAAGGCTCGCTTGACAGGATTGCTGGGGTGGTAGCTAATAAGTCCAGAGGCAGAGTTTGCAACCTCTGTTCTCTGAGCCTATTGAACACTTCCAGCCCTTCATCTTTATATCTGATCTTGGCCAATGTTTTTACCTGAAATAATGATTCTACTGAGGAAAACAAGTCATCAAATTCATCCTTTTCGTGATCGAACCTTGTAAGTTTGGTTTGTTCAAGGACATTATAGGCAACTTTTCTAGGATCATATTGTCTATTGGGGATGTTGCAAGATTGAGCATTTGTATTTTTTCTTCCTCCTTTTCTGCGTGTTTATAATCATGGAGAGTGTAAACACCGCATCTCAAAGGAAATTTAGGCCATACCTGTTTCTTAGAGTTTCTAACAGTTTTGGATGTCCCTTCTGTTGTTATTTGGTAGGCCAATTCCCGAGTTAACAGCTTATCAGTCACATACAGAAGAAGGACATGGGGTCTTGTAAGGCTACCAAAAAGCCTTATATAAGTGAACTTGTCTTCTCCAAACGAATTACCAACTGTAGTCAAGTTTATCCATGCTTCCTCAGAAATCCTCGGGGCAGGCTTATCAAAAATAGCATAATAAACAAGAAACATAAAACCATTGCAAATTCTGTACAAATGATCTTTGTAGTGGGCTTTCCATAACATTTGATGATAAATATGGATTGGCTTGTGGTCATGGGTAGTCCATCTCCATCTAAGTACTGGATATTCAGAGTTAAAACAGAGAGTATCCATAATATAAGCACTATAATAAAAGGGGGAATGGTCCTGGTAGTTTTGCGTGAATTTGATCTAAATTCAAGAATTGATGTGGCCAATTTTTCGGAAAAAAATGTTTGCCCAATCCATCACATAATTATTGATTGTTGCTTCCATTAAAGGGACCATTTTAATGGTGAATTTAGCAGAATCATGTATCCCCCACATTCTACACATCATAGCCCCGGCATAACAGTAAGGAGAAGCCAATAAGTCCACCGAGTACTTACCTGATGATTCGTGTTTATGCTTCTCAGGGTTATGTCTCCATTGCTTAATCGGGGTCGATTCTGTCTCATTTTCATTCGCAAATTTCTCAAGGAAGGCTTTGTTGTACCTCTTTTCAGGTTCGGGCAAGTGGTACATTTTCCTTAGATCATCTGGCTGAAATGATCCAAAAATCCTTCCGTCAATTGTGAAAAATGTTTTGTTTGAAACTGGAATTTCTTCTACCACCCATCTTACTACATAAGTGTATGGAAGAATCTTTTCTCGTGCTACTATTTTGTGCAAATATGAACAAGCTAAATCTCTGAGGGATGCTTCCGATTTGTTAGTTGAGTCTGCTGGGGCACTTTCTGATATCTCCTCAGGCTCCTCTACTTCAATTAAATTGTAAATGCTTTCCCAACTGGTATTTCTAAGGCCGAGGCATGTAGTGTCTGAGATTAACCATTTTTTTCTTGGCCCTGGATCCTTGGCTGGCTGCACTACTGCTGCAGGAGCCGCGACTACAGATTTCTTTGATTTCTTCCCCATTTGTTTCAAATTTCTTATTTGAGCGGAGTTCTGCACAAGCAATGAGAAAAACGTGATACAACGAAATGCTTCTATAGACCAATATGAAAGAATTATGTCGATCAGTGGGTGATAATGGATTAAAGTGAAATTGTCGCGGATAAAATCTATAGAAAAATCTTCCCTTAACTGCTTCATTGATTAGCCGTTTAACCTGTCAATCATGGTAAAGGAGGTTTTAAATGTCCATCATGTTGTTTATATGCCAAATGATTCATTGAAGCATGGCTTAGATTTCTTTAATGGATAATCAGAGGTAAATCGTGAATCGGCGATTATTAACATGAAAGGAAAGGCTTTAATATTTGTTTAAAATATTTCCGATTACCGAAAGGTGATATAATGCATGCAAACCTTTTAAATACGTTTTCGAACTATGCGCCTCATTTAATGCATTGCAATCAGGGAATGGATTCGGGTCTTATTACTGTGTCAATGTGATTTCGCCGATCGCCAATTACGATATGCTTTATTGCATCGGAGGATTCGAGTGTGCCTTTAATCATATGTTGACTCGTTATTGCTGATTGCCAATGGCGATACGATTTATCGCATCGGAGACATCAAGGGGGCTATTTCATTGCACTTTGTGATTTGCCTTTCCCGATATCCGATAGCGATTACCTTTCCGGATCAGAGTGAGTGAATGTGTCTTTATATATGTTTCCCTTGTTATTGCGATATGCGATCTTGCAATCGCAATAACAAAGAACTTTATAATTTTTAAAAGACCCACTTTATTTCTATTCAAAAGGTTTTTAAAGTACTTCATTTACATTAATCCTTTTGATAAGAGTTTTTCTTATGATGGTTAATACCAATCTATTCACACATCTAAGTTTATTTTAAAAGGGACCCATTTCATATTATGATTTTGTATATAAAAATTTTATGAAATGGGGTTTGTTGTACAGCACAACAATTGGCGATTCACTAGGAGAAACAATTATCTCTGAGAAATTAATTAAAATACTTACACTTTCTTAATCTGGAAATCTTACTTGATAGAGAAAATCTAATATAACTAGGTAATCATAAATTCTGAATAAAATGATAACTATTTGGTATGTCCTTATGTTCTTAGAATTAAATACATTCTATGTCTTAAGTAAGTCTTAACTGGTTGATAAATGATGAAACAAAAGACTTTTCCAACTTAGCTTTTATAATAACTCTTTTGTCATAGGTATAGCCTCTACTACCAACAAATGTCTATAGTCTCGACAGGGTTACCTTTTAACCATTTGATCATTCATTATTCCATCCATTTCAGAGTATAATTAAAAAGAATGAATTCAAAAGATATGTTTCCATATTTTTTGTATTACTTTTTCCTTTTTTATTTATTTTGTAAGATAAAAAGTTATTGTCCTGATTTGGTGGCCAGCTATTGACAGTGCCATTCACTGGTTGTAATTTAACTGAACAAATTGGCTCATGATGAAACCCCTTGTCTTATAATTATAAGCCATTACCCTGTTTTGGTATGCAGTATTGGTAATGTCAGTTGAACTATTCCCCTATGATCATGGTAAGCAAACTTATAATAAGATCTCTTATCTTTTATATCAAATATATTTTAGAATTACACTCTGAATAATTATAACTTTGATGGATGGGATGAACAATATTCTCCTTAAGAGAATATGGATGGCAGGGTGAGAGTTGAAGATGCTAAGATTGAACTGGTCTTTATTTTGTATCGATAATTGTTTTCAGGCTTTTTAAAACTTTAAAATGATTTATAGTAGTTCTAAGTTTTGATAGAATTTCACAAAAATAAAATGGGGTATTCAGAATCTAAAATTACCTAATTTCCTAGAAATTTCCTTTTCCTTTAAGGCTTCCATTTCTTCAAAGTAAATATCAAAACTATTTTCTTTTGAGTAACTTCTTCAATATAGCAAAGACCAATAAGAGGCTTTTTACAACTTTATTTTCCTAAGATTTTAAACAAAATAAATTATGCATACAAATTTTGCTAAAAATTGAATATTTACAAAGGGAGAAGGGGTTACCTCCTCAATTGAAGAATTTTTTCAAGATAAGGCCATTAACAGGAAGAGAATCTCTCTTTCCTAATAGATCTTGCAATATGAATGTAGAAGGACCTATCTTCTCGCTGATCTGTAATGGTCCAAGCCACATTTTCTGGAACTTAGTATGTTTTCCTTTATCCTCGTGGGCTTTGTCCCACTTCAAAACTAGATCACCAACTTGTAAATGTTTTGAGCTGGTTGAAGTTGCATCGAAGGATGACTTAATAATCTGTTGATGTTTTGCATGTACAATTCTGGCTTTCTCTCTATTTTCTTCTAATTTCAGAATTTGATCATGTCTAAGTTGAATAGAAGATGAGGGGCTTTCTTCAATAAACTGCACTAAGGCTAGTGATGGAAGTACTAAACTTGTTGGTATGACAGTTTCTTTTCCATACACTAGATTAAATGGAGAAGTGCCTATGGAGGCTTTCTGTGTTATTCGGTCAGCCCACAGTGCAAATATCAAATATTTATGCCAGTTTTTATGATTCTGCTCAATAGTTCTCTTAATGATTTTGATAAGATTTTTATTGGTGGATTCTGCTAAACCATTACCCTGAGGGTAGTAGTTTGCATAATACTTCAATTTAAATCCCCTTTTGATAGCAAACTCAAATATAGAATTTCCAGAGAAGTAAGATGCATTATAAAAAATAAGAGCGTTTGGGACACCAAACCTGGTAATGATGAACTGATCTATGAATTCAATAATTTCCTCAGAGTTTGTTGTCTTCAAATGAATTGCTTCAACCCACTTAGTAAAGTAATCGGTAGCTGTAAGGATATATCTATGCTGTTTGGATGAATGTGGAGTGATTTCTCCAATGATGTCCAATCCCCATTGTTCAAAAGGTTGTTCAATGTTGACTGGTTGCAAAGGGAAAGCTAACTTCTTTTGTCTTCCACTAGTGGTTTGACAACTTTGGCATTTCCTTACATATTCATGAGTATCTCTGAATAGGGTGGGCCAATAATATCCAGCATGAATGATTTTGTGAGCTGTTGTATCAGCTCCAAAATGTCCTCCTGTTAATCCATCATGTAGCTCCCGCAAGACCTTTTGTGCTTCAGGTTTTTCCAAGCATCTTAACAAGATTGAATCATAATTTCATTTGAATAATACATCATCTACAATTATGAAGTTTTTTTCTTTCAATCTTATAACACATTTGTTTTTATAGGAAAGATTAGAAGGAGAATATCCATTTTTCAAATAGAAAATCAGATCTGCATATTGAGATTCAGGATTAGTGATACTTATTTGATTGATTTCTTCAGTGTCTTTTGTACCTTCAGATTCTTGAATATTGGATGCTCCTGCTAACATCCTGCAAAAACCTTGGCCTTTGACAATCTTTGCTGGTTTGATTTCCAAGTCATATTCTTGTAACGGTGTGACCCAATTTTCTCTTTTTTCTCCTAATTCCCTTTGAACTAGTAATTGTCTAACTGCCGAAAAAGGGACTATAGCTTTTGTATAAGCTTTTAAGAGAAAGGGTCTGTAGTGTTTAAATTATGGCTTTGTACACAACAAAGGCTTGTTTTTCAACTTCTGATAAATTGATTTCAGCACCTTGAAGGTTTGAACTATAAAATGAGATTTGTGCTTCCAAGTTTTGATCGTTAATTTGTGTCAGCACTGCTGCATAAGATGAATCTGATGCAAGGGTATATAAGATGAAATGATTTGAAAAATTAGGAGTGCTTAAAGCGAGGGCATTTATGATTGATTGTTTGATGGAATCAAATGCCTCTTTTTCTGTGGGCCCCCATTTAAACGCTAAATTTTTCTTGATCATGGTTTGTAATGGCAAGACAATTTGAGAGAAATCTGGAACAAATCTTTTTACAAAGTTAATTTGACCTAAAAATGATTGCATGGATTTTTTATTATGAGGGAATGGAAATATCAGAAATCTCTTTGATTCTATCTAGATCAATATAAAATACCATCCTTTGAAACAATGAGCCTAAGAGCTTTCCTTGATTAAGAGCAAAAAAGGACTTCTTTGGATTGAGTGAGATACCATACCTTTTACAACGTTCAAAGATTTAGATTTTATTATATTTATATTATATTTATATTTATTTATTTATTATTTATTTATTTTATTATTATATATATATTATATATATATATATATATATATATATATATATATATATATATATATATATATATATATATTATATATATATATATATATTAATATTTAATTTTATTTATTTTTTTATTTATTTTTTTCAGATCGTGTACGATTTGATCTTTTCTTGGAAAATATAGTAATATCATCGAAATAGACAACTACTGATTTATCAATCAATCCTTTGAATGCTATGTCCATCGCTCTTTGAAATGTAGCTCCAACATTGATAAGTCCAAAAGGCATTTTTTGGTAGGCATAAGTTCCCCACTTAGTTCTAAAGGTAGTTCTGAGTTTGTCATCAGGGTGTACCAAAATTTGGTTATACCCTAAAAAACCATCTAAAAAGGACATTAACTCAGAACCAACTACTGAATGGAGTGTCTGCTCCATGGTAGACAAAGGGAAGTTATCCTTTGGCTTGCTTTGTTAAGATTTCTGAAGTCGGTACAAATTCTAATGTCTCCATTTTTCTTCCTTACTAGCACCATATTGGACACCCAATTTGAATGTCTAACAGGAAAAATTATCTTAGCTTTCAAGAGTTTGTTTAGTTCAGCCTTTATTTGACTCTCTAAGTTAGGATGAATCTTAACTTCTGTTGCAATGGTTTTTGTTCAGAAAGCATTGGAATAGTATGTTGAATGATCGATGTATCATATGTTTTCAAATCATCATATTTCCAAGTGAAGACATTTTTATACTTATGTAATAATCTAATGAATGCAATTCTTTCTTCTGAAGAAAGTCCTAATCCCAAATTGATGTTTTGAGGATTATCCTCAGTCCCAAGGTTTATCAATTCAAATCTCAAAGTAGAACTCTGGAGCTTTGAATTAGTAACCTGTTTAAACCTGTCCTTGATGTCATATAGATCTTCAAGCTTAACTACTGGTTTAGGTATTGAGTTTTCTTCAAGTTTTGCCTTCATTTGAAGGTCATGATCACTTTCATCAATAATTTGATCATCACAGGACTTGTCAGAAGTTAAGAAGTTTAAAATGTCTTCATCGTGATTGAACACTTGCCAATTAGTGACATTATCAGGAATTGATGGTCTAAAAATTAGCTCTACTGAGAATCTATCTGGCCTGTAATATTAAGATGGCAAGAGTTTGGAGGCAACATTAGCTAGTAAATCTACTGTTGCATTTTGGGATCTAGGGATGGGAGAAATATTGAATTCTAAGAATTGAGATATAAGATCCTGTACCAAAGACTGATAGTGTTTAAGGTGACTAGAAAGGCAATGAATTGTATTTCTAACTTGTTTTATAACAATTTCTGAATCACTGAACACTTTCAAATATTGGAATTTAAGATTGATTGCTTTGTAGAGTCCTTGAATTAAGGCCTCATATTCAGTTGTATTGTTTGTGCATTCAAATTCCAACCTGCATGATAACATGGTATTTTCCCCCTCAGGACTAACTAAAATGCATCCTGCTCCTACACCTTCACTAGACTTAGACCCATCAAAATATAATGACCAAAACAAAGACTTATCTACAATTTTATTTAAAGTTTTCTCAGCAACATTAACACATCTTGATGTATCTGTTTGTGAAAAATTTTCGATTTGAGATGTGAAATTATTGACTGAGAAGGGTGATGGTTGGGCGGTGAAATTGCCAAAGAATGATTCAAATGAGTAATTCCCCAAAATATTGTTATTGAATGCTATTGATTGATTTTCTTGTTCGAATTCAGTAACAGTATGGGTCATGTGTTTCTCCCGATCAATCTTGATATGATTTGGCTTTCCTTTATAAGGTAGCCATATATGAGACCAATCGGTGGAAATATAACCATGGAGTTTCTCAGACCAGTCTCTACTCAAAATTAAACCATAGAATTCAAGTATATCAGCGATTAAAATATCGATTCTCTAAACCACTCTTGGATCAGCTGAAACCTAATAGTAATCGAGTTGATCTCTCCTAAAACCTGAACCTTAGTTCTATCCAACTGTACAATATGAATTGCGGACTTTTGGGGTTCAATCTTCAGTTTGGAACAAACTGAAGCTGGCATTATACTAGAGGAAGCCCCTAAGTCAATCAAACAGTTGTGTAGATTTCTATTATAGATCTTGTAGGTTAAGAGAAAAGGAGGAGTATGGGGATTGGATCTATCCCCAATTAAAACAACATCAGTGGCTTCTACTCTACCAGGAGGCGGTTTACCTAACTCATTAACAGCTTTAGACAATACAGCGTTGGGGAAAGGAGAAGAAGGTACAACATTTAACTCTTTAAGCAAGAGTTTTTGTTGATGCTTGAGTTTTCTAAGCTCAAACATAGTGATGTTTGCCTTTGTCTTTTTCATGTATTCAATAATATTGTAGTCCATAGAATCCATAATTACTAATGTCTTAGATGTTGGAGGTGGATTTGAAGTTGATGGCTGATTTTGGGAGGATATTGTTGTAGATTTCTTTGTGGGGACCTTTCTTTGGTTGTAGTAGTACCTGCATTCCTTTTCTTTGAAGTTATTTGAACAGGTTCAGGAGTACCTTTACTCCTGGTAGTTACAGGGAAAGCTTCCTGTTTGTTTTCTGTATCGGAATTAAGAAAAATAAAGTCCCACATCCCGTGACATTCTACAGTCTCCTCTTCTTCAGGTTCTTCAGATGACAAGAATGTTTCTTCTTCTTCTTCCTCTTCGGGATCAGAGTCTACATTGGATATGGCATTTAGTGGTTTTGATTCAGGTTTCTTAAAATTCCTAAATGGCCTTTTTGTTGAAGTCTCAGCTACTTGTTTTTTGATTTCTACCATTTCGTTTGACATAGTCTTGAGAACGTTTTGGAGACCCTCCATATCATATGGGTCTTTGGGGGTTTTCTTATTTGAATCATCTCTGAAAGAAACTTTTTTGGATTTTCTGTCTTCAAGAGCAGCCTTTTTTCTAAAGCAATAATGCATTTCTCTACTACAAGCACCTCTTTCATGTTTTCAGCTAGAGTTGGTTTTGCAGCTCTATCTACAAAAATGGCTATATTTGAGGGTAGGGCTGTTATATACTATTCGCTTCTGATTTTCTCACTTGGTTTAGAGGCAGTTGGAATCTTATTCAAGAGTTTATTAAACAGCGAATTGAACTCCTTTATAGGTTATTTAGATTCTATCCTAAGATTCGAGAGATCATTGATTAGCATTGCTAGGGATCTATCATCACCATACTTAGTCAAGAACTGCTCTTGAAAAATGTTCCAAGTTGTAATGGCTCTAGAGGGCAAGGAAAAATACCAAGACCTAGCTAATCCTTGTAAAGTATAAGGGAAAAGCCTAACAACAACATCTTCCTCTGTCACTCCTTTTAAGTTAACTGCCAACATGAAGTTATTAATATGCTCATCGGCTTGTATTCTCGCATCTGGATTAAACTTCAGTAACCATTTTTCGGGGTGTGTTGGCAATGGATGTAATGGATTGCACCAGGAATATTCCATGGATTCTGAACCTGAGCCATTGTAGAACTAATACTAGATGATATTTCCGATGAAATTCCAGATGTGTGGGAAGGAGATGATATTGAGGTTTGAGGTGTTGAAGTTCTTGATTCCTGTTGAACAACAATGTGTAATGGAGGAGTGGATGGCTAACTTCGCACTTGAGAAGATGAAATGGATGATGATGAGATAGTCTCACTATCAGATCCTTCAGTTGTATTTCTTGCCCTTTTCCTTTTAGGTAGGGGAAACTCAGTAGGTTCAATACCAAGTTTCCCACTCTGAAGTCTGGTGAGATGGTAAGGTGGAATGAATTGCGAAGTCTCACTGCCTTGAGATACCTCAGATTTCTGTGGTGATATTGAAAAGCCTTGAAGATTATGGATAAGAGACTGAACTTCAGGGGACTCTGGAGTTAATCGTTCTGGGGAATGTTGGGGTTGAGCAGTGGTAGTTGACTCCTCTTCTTCTCGTTTGAAGACTGGAGTTCCAGTATGTAAAGGAGATGTCAGAGGTGAGGTGGAGGGAGATTTACTCTCAAAATGGGTTGTAGATTTAGGTTTACTCGCCATTCATAGTTCATGCCCTCCTTCTAGTGCCAAAAATGTTGATGCCTCGAAAATCGCAGCATCAACATCGGGGAAAACCACCCAGTCCGGACCATAAAGGCAACTCCTTTTCTGTTTGGTGTGGTGGCTCTGACTAGACATAATGGGACCAATTTCCCAATGGTTTGTAAATAAGATGGATAAATGGTTGATTTTGTAGTATCTAATGATAATGGATGGATGATTTATTCTATAAAGCAATAATAAACAACTTAATCTATCCCAGGAAATTTCCAATTTAGTGTAACTTTTAATGATCTTTATCTACAAATAGGCATATAGATGACTCTATTGGTAAACAAAGACATTCATTCATATGGTAATTACTATGTTCAAGTAGTTGAACAAAGTAATCATTAAAACGTTATTACAATGCTTTTCATATATCAATGACATAAATATGATTGAAAGAATAACACTCCTTAAACATTCAATAGTGATAAGCATAAGGACTGTTGTTAAAACACATACATATATCCAATGATAGCAAGATTAAATAAATGTTGATTCATATAAAAGAATGGAGCAAAGACATAGATAATAGTACCATATGTAATTTGGATCCCTCTCGATATCAATCACATTCAAATTCCTTCTTCTAACTTAGAACACTTTCACAAAAAGAAATAGTGCATATATCATCAAAGCATTCTTGATTAAAATTTAGAATATAGGTCCAGTCTTCATAAAAAAATATATCAGAAGCACAATAGTGTGACTTCCCGATCCAAGTTTTATACAAAAATTTAGGACCCTTTCTAAATACATGAAAGGGTCTATAAATACTATCTAAGCTAACTAATTATGAAATAAAAATGCTATTAGGTGGTATAACCAAATCATGAATATCTCCTTGAAATAGGTCTATTTGCAGTCAGTACCATGATTCGCTATTTTGGCTAATCATCCTTTGGCTTGAGCTGGCAAATAGCAAGCATTGGTTGCAATTCTGGAGGGTGACTCAGACGAGAATACAGTTGGGCTGAATACGTAGCATCGTGAATTTTTGGAATCATGTAACCAATTGCATCGGTTAAACATTTGAGTACTGCCCTTTGACTGTATGGTTTAACTAGGAAGAACCAAAAGGTGTCCTAGGTTAAACTTTGGATGCCTCCGATTAATCACTCCTTCTTTTCCAATCCCTGATTACGTGTTTGTTCCAATGCTTTGGCCGACGACAATTTACCTGGAGTGCACTGTGAAATCAAATTAGACAGATAAAGAGTATCATTGATTAACTCAATTAAATTATTGGTTGTTGATCTACATCTTGAAGTTTCCCTTTCTGCTTTCATCAATTGCGACTGCCATTCTAGGAAAAGAATCTCCTTGTGTGATTCTAGAATTTTAGGCAGATTTGCAGCTTTCCCTTCACTTGTTTCTTGCCAAGCAAGAAAGTTGGTTAAAGTCTCATCGGCTTTTTCCAAATTCTGCCTGGTGTCGACTGATTTGTCAATCATTGATGAAGTAATCTCAGAGAGGGGCTCGACAAGGGAAATATTATGACATAGTAAAATTAGCTGCTTAATCAATTCTTTATTGATCTGGAGAGCCTTGGACCTGAATTCTGCTGGTTGAGGAAAACTCTTGAACTTCTCTATCTGTTGTGATAATTGAGTGATTTGCTCATCTTTTGTTTTACTCATCTGTTCATTCATTGTCTTCAGCTTAGCCAATGTTGTAGATAATTCCTTTTGTTTCTGCACTGCGCTTTGGTCTATCCTCTATTTCTCCTTGAGCAATTGTTTGTTTAATTGGTTGTTTGCCTGTTGCTGTGCTGCTAACTACTATTCTAGTTGTTCTATTCTTTGCTGTCTTTCAGATACCTGTGCCTGCAATGAAACAATTGTTTGGTATTTTTCCTTGAGTTAATTGCTTACTTTCGACGCTTTATCCATAGTAGCTGTCGAGTAGGCTCCGACATACTGAGAAATTTTTGTGAGGTCTTTGGAAGGATTGAATTCTTCTTTCCATACCACATTAGCCATCTCTATCTGTGCAGGAACAAGGGAAGATTGATCGAGCCTTCTCTTTTTCCTTTGTCTTTTTACTACAGCCCTATGTTTAGGGCTATAAAAGACATCGAATGGTGGTATTTCTTCTATTTGCAAAACAATTTCATCTGTTGCATCCTTAGGAATTATCTCTACATCTTTGCTGATGGGTAGGCCACTGGTTCCTTCAATTGGAACCGTACTTGTTGATGTCTTGTGACCAATTGTCACTTCAGGTGTACTAAAACCCTGTGAATTCTCAGGATTGCTTATAATGGAATCGAATTGTTGCCATTCTTTAAGGAGCTTGGGATCGATTTAAGTATCTATATCCATGTGTTCACTGCCTTTTTCTTGTTCTTTCTCCTATTTTTTCTCCTGTTCTGGCTCTTTTCCTTTCTCGGGAATTTTTTCCACAACAGGAGGTTTGTTACTAGTTTGATGTTTAGGCTCACTTGACTGGATTACTGGGGTGGTAGCTAATAAGTCCAGAGGCAGAGTTTTCAACCTCTATTCTCTAAGCCTATTGAACACTTCCAACCCTTCATCTTTATATTTGATCCTGGCCAATGTTTTTACCTGAAATAATGATTTTGCTGAGGAAAACAGGTCATCAAATTCATCCTTTTCGTGATCGAACCTTGTAAGTTTGGCTTGTTCAAGAACATTATAGGCAACTTTTCTAGGATCATATTGTTTATTGGGGATGGTTGCAAGATTGAGCATTTGTATTTTTTCTGTGTGATTATAATCATGGAGAGTGTAAACACCGAATCTCAAAAGAAATGTAGGCCATACCTGTTTCTTATAGTTTCTAAGGGTTTTGGATGTCCCTTCTGTTGTTATTTGGTAGGCCAATTCCCTAGCTAACAACTTATCGGGCACATACAGAAGAAGGACATGGGGTCTTGTAAGGCGACCAAAAAACCTTATATAAGTGAACTTGTCTTCTCCAAACCAATTACCAACTGTAGTCAAGTCTATCCCTGCTTCCTCAAAAATCCTCGGGGCATGCTTATCAAAAATAGCATAATAAACAGGCAACATAAAACCACTGCAAATTCTGTACCAATGATCTTTGTAGTGGGCTTTCCATAACATTTGATGATAAATATGGATTGGCTTGGGGTCCTGGGGAGTCCATCTCCATCCAAGTATTGGATATTCAGAGTTAAAACAAAGAGTATCCATAATATAAGCACTATAATAAAAAGGGGGAATTGTCCTGGTAGTTTTGCGTGAATTTGATCTAAATTCAAGAATTGTTGTGGCCAATTTTTCAGACAAAATGTTTGCCCAATCCATCATATAGCTATTGACTGCTACTTCCATTAAAGGGACCATTTCAATGGTGAATTTAGCAGAATCATGTATCCCCCACATTCTACACATCATAGCCCCGACATAACAATAAGGAGAAGCCAATGAGTCCACCGAGTACTTACCTGATGATTCGTGTTTGTGCTTCTCGGGGTTATGTGTCCATTGCTTAATGAGGGTCGATTCTGTCTCATTTTCATTCGCAAATTTCTCAAGGAAGGCTTTGTTGTACCTCTTTTCAGGTTCGGGCAAGTGGTACATTTTCCTCAGATCATCTGGCTGAAATGATCCAAAAATCCTTCCGTCAATTGTGCAAAATGTTCTATTTGAAACTGGAATTTCTTCTACCACCCATCTTACTACATCAGTGTATGGAAGAATCTCTTCTCGTGCTGCTATTCTATGCAAATATGAACAAGCTAAATCTCTGAGGGATGCTTCCAATTTGTTAGTTGAGTCAGTTGTGGCGCTTTCTGATATCTCCTTAGGCTCCTCTGCTTCAATTAAATTGTAAATGCTTTCCCAACTGGTATTTCCAAGGCCGAGGCATGTAGTGTCTGAGATTAAACCTTTTTTGCTTGGCCTTGGATCTTTGGCTGGCTGCACTACTGCTGTAGGACCTCCGGCTACAGATTTCTTTGATTTCTTCCCCATTTGTTTCAAAATTCTTATTTGAGCGGAGTTCTACACAAGCGATGAGAAAAAAGTGATACGTAGAAATGCTTCTATAGACCAATATGAAAGAATTACGTTGATCAGCGGGTGATAATGGATTAAAGTGAAATTGCCGCGGATAAAATCTACAGAAAAATCTTCCCTTAACTGCTTCATTGATTAGCCGTTTAACTTGTCAATCATTGTAAAGGAGGTTTTAAATGTCCACCACGTCGTTTATATGCCAAATGATTCATTGAAGCGTGGCTTAGATTTCTTTAATGGATAATCGGAGGTAAATCACGAATCAGCGATTGGTAACGTGAAAGGAAAGACTTTAATATTCTTTTAAAATATTTCCGATCACTGAAAGGTGATATAATGCATGCAAACCTTTTAAATATGTTTTTGAACTATGCGCCTCATTTAATGCATCGCAATCGGGGAATGGATTCGGGTCTTATTATTGTGTCAATGTGATTTCGCCGATCGCCGATTGCAATATGCTTTATCGCATCGGAGGATTTGAGTGTGCCTTTAATCATATGTTGACTCGTTATTGCTGATTGCCGATGGCAATACACTTTATCGCATCGGAGACATCAAGGGGGCTATTTCATTATGCTTTGTGATTTTCCTTTCCCGATATCCGATAGCGATTACCTTTTCAGATCGAAGTGAGTGAATGTTTCTTTATATATTTTTCCCTTGTTATTGCGATATGCGATCTTGCGATCGCAATAACAAAGAACTTTATAATTTTTAAAAGACCCACTTTATTTCTATTCAAAAGGTTTTTAAAGTACTTCATTTACATTAATCCTTTTGATAAGGGTTTTTCTTATGATGGTTAATACCAATTTATTCACACATCTAAGTTTATTTTAAAAGGGACCCATTTCATATTATGATTTTGTATATAAAAATTTTATGAAATGGGGGTTTGTTGTACAACACAACAGAAGGTAAAATTGAAAACACCAAAAGCATGAAAGACTATGAAGATTAAGATGACAAAGAGGTAGAGGTTGAAGTGAACCTTGAAGCTGAACTAGTGGCTACTATAAAAGAAATAAATATATTGAAAAAAGAAAATAAGGAACATGAATAAAAGAATCAAGACCTTGATCGTACAAAGGAAGAAGTTGTTCTCCTAAGACTCGAAGAAGAAGAAAGATCCAAGGGTTTTAACAATCTTGAAGCAAAATTTGATCAACAAGAAAGTAAGCATGAAGAAAAAGTCATCTCCCTGACAACTCAACTGGAAGAAGCAAAGAAAATGGAATAAGTTTTAAATATACAATTGACGAAGAAAGAAGAAGATTATGAGAAGTGTGAAGAATAAATTGTTTCATTGAAAAATGAAGTTGACAAGCTATACACAAGTTTGAAGAGTTTTCAATTGTTGGATGACATTTTTAGCCATCATAGATCACCATTTGATAAAAGGGGACTTGGTTATATAGGGGAATCTTCAAAGAAAAAGTTAGAATAAATCCCTGAAAGAGAACCAATCATTCTCCAAAAGTCAATTCACAACAAGGATGAAAGTATTATTGATGCTCCCAAGGGGTCCATACACAATACAAACAACAGTAAGAATCAAGAGAAGAGTGGATCTCCTCCAAGGCAAAACAAATTTAGAAGATCATCAAGAGAGTTATACTTGTCTAGGTAGCCAAGAATGTCATCTAGTTATTGTATTTATGCACTAATTTCATTCATAAAGCAAGTGATTGCATAATGTACTATAGGAATAATTATAAAGATACTAGAAGTAAGTTTCCAGGCAAATAAGACAAAATTCCTAATGGCTATGAAAGCAAAATTTACAATCTAGTTGCTCCATTATTCAAGTTCAATATAGAATGCTATCAAAGTCACAACTTTGGACATATAGCACAGGACTACAAAAGTGACATGAAATTGGCTCCGAAGCAAGTCAAAGAACGAAATTTATTTGGGAAACCTACAAAAGTTTGGAGAAGAAAACATGCTGAACCAAGAAATGAACTTGTCTTGAGTACTCCAATCATTTGTTCAAGTTGTTGATTGGTTATATGCTAAAGGATGAATCTATGGTTCCTTGATCTTTTGAGATTATGCCTGAGAAGTTTGAAAAAGATTTCCCTTCTTAGGGATAACAACAAACTTGACCTTTCAAAATTGTATAGTTTGTTTTGTAGAATACCTAAAGGTCTGGAAATGCTTGTAAATACCTCCAAAGAGCATGCCATTAGAGAAGGGACTCCACTAGTTATGAGGGCACTAAATGTTATAACTGATAAGGCAGGGATATGTGATACATGTGGCTTGCAAGAAGAAGTTGCATTTGTAAATACAATTTTGGAATTGCATGATAAGCGTGTGGAATACATTATCCATGCCTTTCATCACAATACTCTTTTTTATAGGGATTTAAATGAGGCATTTGTGGAATTCTGTAATAAAAGAGTTGCAGGAAACACAAGTGAAGAATTCTTGGCCATGCTGTGTGATATGGTACTTAAAAAAGGTGGTAGTAGTGAAAAATTAAGATTTGATGATATAGAGGGTATTCTAGAAATATGTGAAGATAAAGCTTTGTTTACAAAAATCTATAGGAAAAAATTAACTTGTCAAATATTGTATGATAAAGGTACAAATGTTCATGAGCTGAGCATGTTGTGAAAACAAAAGTAGAAATTTGACATCAAAAGATGGAGGGTATGGTTAGAAATATGTTACAAGTAGAGGTGAACCAACCTAGCTTGAAGGAATACCTGTCTAATAATCCAAATATCGATCTTGGAATAAATTGAGATGTTAGGGTATTGAATTTCACATTTTCGCTAGCTTTCAAATATTCTAATCCTAGTTTACCTTTGGAGATGATTAAATGAGTGGACACATATGCTCAACATCGACAACTTACATGGCTATATTCCATAGGGATTGATAAGTTCATTGACAAGTTTCAAGATGAGCAAATAGAAATGATAGTAACACCATACTATGTAATTTTATTATTATTTTCTTATAGTTCCCAGATGTTGAGTTATTTAGACATCAAAGCTCGATTGAATTCGAGGGATGAGGGTTTTGTTAGATTGCTACATTCACTTGTATTTTCTAAGTATAATTTTTTTCTCAAGGAGTCTGAAACAAAAGAAATATTTGTTAGTGATAGTTTTGAAATCAATTACAAATGGAAAAAGGAATATTAAGATCCTACTTCCAACTGAAGGTAAAAATGAAAAGAAAATGGTCATTGAGAATGTTGATATATAAGTTCATTGACCATAAAGTTTTGAAATAGTCATGAAAAATACTAGCAGTTGTCAAGAAGAAAATAAATAAAGAATATTGATGATCCTAGCAAGAATCTAAATGCTAGAAGGAAGATAGAAATTCGAAGCATAAGCCCAGGGGTAGCTAAAGAAAATTACAATGACTGAAATGAAAGAGATAACACAGACAGGGGAAGAGCATGTAAAGATGCAATCAAAATCAATGACAATGTTAGATGCACGCCATTTGTCATTGATGTCAAAGGGGGAGAAAATAAGCAAAGTAAAATATGCCATTAATTGAGGGGGAGTTGCTTGTAGAAAAAAAACATGAGTTTGGGAGGAGTTGCAATGCCATTTTCACAAGAAGTTTTACTCAAGTTGCCATCAATGCCAAAGGGGGGAGATTGTTGAGATATTGTCATTGATGGCAAAACAAGGGTCAACTATGTTCAAGAACAAACAAGGTCAAATCAGAGTATTGAGAAAGAAGACATTTGACAATACAATAACATTCAATCCTCTAGATCATGAAGTAATGTGTGTAATTCTTATAATTTTGACCAGTGAAAGAATATTGCTTATGATGCACTGAAAATTAAGGAATAGGGTTGCAAACACATGAAGCATACCTTTGGAGGTGTTTGGAATGGTGGAAGCAAGCATGGATCAATACATTTTTTCACTAAGTTTCATTCAACACATGGATCAAGACATTAGAGACATGTTCATGGATTACAAGGAGTCTAAAGTGACCAGACAAGTGTTGGAGAGAAATGACGATTCCATCAAGAAACATG
>APFE031661341.1:363181-377299 GCA_000404065.3 Pinus taeda
GAATCGAACTGTTGCCATTCTTGAAGGAGTTTAGGATCGATCTGAGTATATATATCCATGTGTTCACTGCCCTTTTCCTATTCTTTCTCCTGTTCTGGCTCTTTTCCTTTCTCAGGACTTTTTCCCATAGCTAGGGATTTGTCACCAGTTGCTGTTCAGGCTCGCTTGACTAGATTGTTGGGGTGGTAGCTAATAAGTCCAAAGGCAGAGTTTGCAACCTCTGTTCTCTGAGCCTATTAAACACTTCCAACCCTTCATCTTTATACCTGATTCTAGTCAATGTTTTTACCTGAAATAATGATTCTGCTGAGGAAAATAGGTCATCAAATTCATCCTTTTCATGATCGAACCTTGTAAGTTTGGCTTGTTCAAGAACATTATAGGCAACTTTTCTAGGATCATATTGTCTGTTGGGATGGTTGCCAGATTGAGCATTTGTATTTTTCTGCCGCCTTTTCTACGTGTTTGTAATCATGAAGGGTGTAGACACTGCATCTCAAAGGAAATGTAAGCCATACCTGTTTCTTAGAGTTTCTAAGGGTTTTGGATGTCCCTTTTGTTGTTATTTGGTAGGCCAATTCCCAAGCTAACAGCTTATCGAGCACATACAAAGGAAGTAAATGAGGTCTTGTAAGGCTACCAAAAAGCCTTATATAAGTGAACTCTTCTTCTCCGAACCAATTACCAACTATAGTCAAGTCTATCCCTGCTTCCTTGAAAATCCTTGGGGCAAGCTTATCAAAAATGGCATAATAAACAGGCAACATAAAACCATTACAAATTCTATGCAAATGATCTTTGTAGTGGGCTTTCCATAACATTTGATGATAAATATGGATTGGCTTGGGGTCCTGGGGAATCCATCTGCATCCAAGTACTGGATATTCAGAGTTAAAACATAGAGTATCGATAATATAAGCACCATAATAAAAGGCGGGAATGGTCATGGTAGTTTTGCGTGAATTTAATCTAAATTCAAGAATTGGTGTGGCCAATTTGTTGGACAAAATGTTTGCCCAATCCATCACATAACTATTGACTTCTGCTTCCATTAAAGGGACCATTTCAATGGTGAATTTAGCGGAATCATGTATTCCCCACATTCTACACATCATAGCCCCGACATAACAATAAGGAGAAGCCAATGAGTCCACTGAGTACTTACCTGATGATTCGTGTTTGTGCTTCTCAGGGTTATGTCTCCACTGCTTAATCGGGGTTGATTCTATCTCATTTTTATTCGTAAATTTCTCAAGGAAGGCTTTGTTGTACCTCTTTTCAGGTTCGGGCAAGTGGTACATTTTCCTTAGATCATCCGGCTGAAATGATCCAAAAATCCTTCCGTCAATTGTGCAAAATGTTCTATTTGAAACTGGAATTTCTTCTACCACCCATCTTACTACATCAGTGTATGGAAGAATCTTTTCTCATGCCACTATTCTGTGCAAATATGAACAGGCTAAATCTCTGAGGGATGCTTCCGATTTGTTAGTTGAGTCAGATGTGGCACTTTCTGATATCTCCTCAGGCTCCTCTACTTCAATTAAATTATAAATGCTTTCCCAACTGGTATTTTCAAGGCCGAGGCATGTAGTGTCTGAGATTAACCCTTTTTTGTTTGGCCCTAGATCCTTGGCTAGTTGCATTACTGCTGTAGGAGCCGTGGCTGCAGATTTCTTTGATTTCTTCCCCATTTGTTTCAAATTTCTTATTTGAGAGGAGTTCTAGACAAGCGTTGAGAAAAGTGTGATACAGAGAAATGCTTCTATAGACCAATATGAAAGAATTACGTCGATCAGTGGGTGAGAATGGATTAAAGTGAAATCGCCGTGGATAAAATCTACAGAAAAATCTTCCCTTCACTGCTTCATTGATTAGCCGTTTAACCTGTCAATCATGGTAAAGGAGGTTTTAAATGTCCATCACGTCATTTATAGGCAAAATGATTCATTGAAGTGTGGCTTAGATTTCTTTAATGGATAATCAGAGGTAAATCGCGAATTGGTGATTGGTAACATGAAAGGAAAGGCTTTAATATTCATTTAAAATATTTCCGATCACTGAAAGGTGATATAATGCATGCAAACCTTTTAAATACGTTTTCAAACTATGTGCCTCATTTAATGCATCGCAATCGGGGAATGGATTCGGGTCTTATTACTGTGTCAATGTGATTTCATCGATTGGCGATTGCGATATGCTTTATCACATCGGAGGATTCGAGTGCGTCTTTAATCATATGTTGACTCGTTATTGCCGATTGCCGATGGCGATACGCTTTATCGCATTGGAGACATCAAGGGGCCTATTTCATTGTGATTTGTGATTTTCCTTTCCTGATATCTGATAGCTATTACCTTTTCGGATCGGAGTGAGTTATTGTGTCTTTTATATGTTTCCCTTGTTATTGCGATATGCGATCGCTTTATCGCAATAACAAAGAACTTTATAATTTTTAAAAGACCCACTTTATTTCTATTCAAAAGGTTTTTAAAGTACTTCATTTACATTAATCCTTTTGATAAGGGTTTTTCTTATGATGGTTAATACCAATTTATTCACACATCTAAGTTTATTTTAAAAGGGACCCATTTCATATTATGATTTTGTATATAAAAATTTTATGAAATGGGGGTTTGTTGTACAACACAACAGAAGGTAAAATTGAAAACACCAAAAGCATGAAAGACTATGAAGATTAAGATGACAAAGAGGTAGAGGTTGAAGTGAACCTTGAAGCTGAACTAGTGGCTACTATAAAAGAAATAAATATATTGAAAAAAGAAAATAAGGAACATGAATAAAAGAATCAAGACCTTGATCGTACAAAGGAAGAAGTTGTTCTCCTAAGACTCGAAGAAGAAGAAAGATCCAAGGGTTTTAACAATCTTGAAGCAAAATTTGATCAACAAGAAAGTAAGCATGAAGAAAAAGTCATCTCCCTGACAACTCAACTGGAAGAAGCAAAGAAAATGGAATAAGTTTTAAATATACAATTGACGAAGAAAGAAGAAGATTATGAGAAGTGTGAAGAATAAATTGTTTCATTGAAAAATGAAGTTGACAAGCTATACACAAGTTTGAAGAGTTTTCAATTGTTGGATGACATTTTTAGCCATCATAGATCACCATTTGATAAAAGGGGACTTGGTTATATAGGGGAATCTTCAAAGAAAAAGTTAGAATAAATCCCTGAAAGAGAACCAATCATTCTCCAAAAGTCAATTCACAACAAGGATGAAAGTATTATTGATGCTCCCAAGGGGTCCATACACAATACAAACAACAGTAAGAATCAAGAGAAGAGTGGATCTCCTCCAAGGCAAAACAAATTTAGAAGATCATCAAGAGAGTTATACTTGTCTAGGTAGCCAAGAATGTCATCTAGTTATTGTATTTATGCACTAATTTCATTCATAAAGCAAGTGATTGCATAATGTACTATAGGAATAATTATAAAGATACTAGAAGTAAGTTTCCAGGCAAATAAGACAAAATTCCTAATGGCTATGAAAGCAAAATTTACAATCTAGTTGCTCCATTATTCAAGTTCAATATAGAATGCTATCAAAGTCACAACTTTGGACATATAGCACAGGACTACAAAAGTGACATGAAATTGGCTCCGAAGCAAGTCAAAGAACGAAATTTATTTGGGAAACCTACAAAAGTTTGGAGAAGAAAACATGCTGAACCAAGAAATGAACTTGTCTTGAGTACTCCAATCATTTGTTCAAGTTGTTGATTGGTTATATGCTAAAGGATGAATCTATGGTTCCTTGATCTTTTGAGATTATGCCTGAGAAGTTTGAAAAAGATTTCCCTTCTTAGGGATAACAACAAACTTGACCTTTCAAAATTGTATAGTTTGTTTTGTAGAATACCTAAAGGTCTGGAAATGCTTGTAAATACCTCCAAAGAGCATGCCATTAGAGAAGGGACTCCACTAGTTATGAGGGCACTAAATGTTATAACTGATAAGGCAGGGATATGTGATACATGTGGCTTGCAAGAAGAAGTTGCATTTGTAAATACAATTTTGGAATTGCATGATAAGCGTGTGGAATACATTATCCATGCCTTTCATCACAATACTCTTTTTTATAGGGATTTAAATGAGGCATTTGTGGAATTCTGTAATAAAAGAGTTGCAGGAAACACAAGTGAAGAATTCTTGGCCATGCTGTGTGATATGGTACTTAAAAAAGGTGGTAGTAGTGAAAAATTAAGATTTGATGATATAGAGGGTATTCTAGAAATATGTGAAGATAAAGCTTTGTTTACAAAAATCTATAGGAAAAAATTAACTTGTCAAATATTGTATGATAAAGGTACAAATGTTCATGAGCTGAGCATGTTGTGAAAACAAAAGTAGAAATTTGACATCAAAAGATGGAGGGTATGGTTAGAAATATGTTACAAGTAGAGGTGAACCAACCTAGCTTGAAGGAATACCTGTCTAATAATCCAAATATCGATCTTGGAATAAATTGAGATGTTAGGGTATTGAATTTCACATTTTCGCTAGCTTTCAAATATTCTAATCCTAGTTTACCTTTGGAGATGATTAAATGAGTGGACACATATGCTCAACATCGACAACTTACATGGCTATATTCCATAGGGATTGATAAGTTCATTGACAAGTTTCAAGATGAGCAAATAGAAATGATAGTAACACCATACTATGTAATTTTATTATTATTTTCTTATAGTTCCCAGATGTTGAGTTATTTAGACATCAAAGCTCGATTGAATTCGAGGGATGAGGGTTTTGTTAGATTGCTACATTCACTTGTATTTTCTAAGTATAATTTTTTTCTCAAGGAGTCTGAAACAAAAGAAATATTTGTTAGTGATAGTTTTGAAATCAATTACAAATGGAAAAAGGAATATTAAGATCCTACTTCCAACTGAAGGTAAAAATGAAAAGAAAATGGTCATTGAGAATGTTGATATATAAGTTCATTGACCATAAAGTTTTGAAATAGTCATGAAAAATACTAGCAGTTGTCAAGAAGAAAATAAATAAAGAATATTGATGATCCTAGCAAGAATCTAAATGCTAGAAGGAAGATAGAAATTCGAAGCATAAGCCCAGGGGTAGCTAAAGAAAATTACAATGACTGAAATGAAAGAGATAACACAGACAGGGGAAGAGCATGTAAAGATGCAATCAAAATCAATGACAATGTTAGATGCACGCCATTTGTCATTGATGTCAAAGGGGGAGAAAATAAGCAAAGTAAAATATGCCATTAATTGAGGGGGAGTTGCTTGTAGAAAAAAAACATGAGTTTGGGAGGAGTTGCAATGCCATTTTCACAAGAAGTTTTACTCAAGTTGCCATCAATGCCAAAGGGGGGAGATTGTTGAGATATTGTCATTGATGGCAAAACAAGGGTCAACTATGTTCAAGAACAAACAAGGTCAAATCAGAGTATTGAGAAAGAAGACATTTGACAATACAATAACATTCAATCCTCTAGATCATGAAGTAATGTGTGTAATTCTTATAATTTTGACCAGTGAAAGAATATTGCTTATGATGCACTGAAAATTAAGGAATAGGGTTGCAAACACATGAAGCATACCTTTGGAGGTGTTTGGAATGGTGGAAGCAAGCATGGATCAATACATTTTTTCACTAAGTTTCATTCAACACATGGATCAAGACATTAGAGACATGTTCATGGATTACAAGGAGTCTAAAGTGACCAGACAAGTGTTGGAGAGAAATGACGATTCCATCAAGAAACATGGTAGCACTCTACAATCAATCTCTAAGAAGATTTTGTTGAATAAAGTAACATCAATTTCAAGGAGGGGGCCATCAGGTGTATCCTTCTATGAAAAAAAACATAGTAATGATTTGGAGACTACAATTCAAGAATTGCACCACCTTATGTTTCAATTATTAGCTATGAAACCCGATGAATCCCACTCTATGGATCACTTAGTAAACCCATTTTCTGCCAAAGAACTTGTCAAATGAGGTCCAAAGTCATTCAACTCAGGTGGAAGGGAAAGAAATTTTGTCATTAGAAGATATGGATTCAATAACAATATAAGAGGGGAGGATGACATTGTAATATTCTAGTGATCTATATGACCTATTAAATTTGTAATTAAACTCTTGCCAGGTCGGCTCAAATACAGGTCAAATAAAAATACAAGTCAACTATGTTTAAGTTACTTTATCAATATATACAAATGAGTCTTCTCCTCCATTTGGGCAAGCAACTCAGTTAAGGCATAAAAGAGATAATTTAAGCATGAGGAAGGAAGAGAAAAGGTTCATATCTCATGAACCTAGAATCTAATAGAAGGAGCACTAATTGAAGACAATTTCTATTTTGGATAAGGATATTTGGAGGGTTTTTTAATATGTTTTTGGAGTTTATTTGAAACTACTCTTTGCATTCTTTCTAGTACAAGAACTTGACTCCTTTAGGAATGATTTCAACCTTCATTTGTGGAGCAAGTTCAACCTGTGAAGGAATTGGGTTTTAACCTCAATATTCAACCCTGAGGTAAGTAGACTTCAACCATGAGGCAAGGTAGAATTTAGTCTTGAAATTATGTTGATATCTGTCCTCTAGAATAGAGCTTGGACCTGTGGAAATTTGTGCCTGTGGCCTATGGAATCTGGCCCCCACTTGTGACTAAACTCAACCCCCTTTGAACAAAACTCAAACTTGTTTTTGAGGAGCTAATTTGACCCTATATTGGCATAAATCTCAGGCTTGTGGGTGATTGTTTTTGAGGTTTAATCTAAAGTAGACTTGGAGATTTTTGGAGTAGACTTGGATACATTTTGAGGAACTCTTAGGAAACCCCTTTTGAAGCAGTGTTGAAGACTCTTGGATCAAACCTAGATCTAGACATTGAAGTGAAGTTAGAGAAAATTTTGGAGACCCTTTTTGGAGGAACTCTTGAAGCTTTATTTGAAGTATATTTGGAACCACACTTGAAGCAGTGTATGAAGTATTTCGAGAATACATTTTTTAGTAGACCTATGAATCCCTTCTTGAGGCAGACTTGGAGTAGATTCAGTGAAGACATTTGTTGAAGCAATCTTGAAGACATTTTGGAGTAGACCCCAGAGATATTTTTGGAGCAACCTTTGAAGTGTCATTTGAAGTGTTTTTTGAAGACTCCTTAGAGAAATATTTGAAGAGGTATGGATAAGAATTTGGTGAATCCTTGATCATCATTCTGAAGTGAATTTGAAGCAATCTTGAAGCCATATTTGGAAGTCATCCTTGGAGTAGTTTTTGAAGACATTTTGAAGTATCTTGGAACCATAAGGATTGGGGTCCTCATATTGACTAGGTTGTTGCATGGATTGGCCTAAGAAGATTGGTCTCTTCATATTGACCAGGTTGGTGCCTGTATTGGCCTAAGAGGATTGGTATATTCGTATTGACTAGGTTGGTTCCTAGATTGGCTTAAGAGGATTGGTGTCCTCATATTGAATAGGTTGGTGCTTGGAAGAATTGAAGAACTTATATTAGAAGTTGGAGTGTGTCTTTGTAAAAGAGGATTTGAGTCTTCCTTCAATAATGAAGTTTTTTTTGTTCTAATTCCTTTGTTTTGGCTTAACTTGAAAAAAAATATTAGATGACATAATTTAACATTTGTAAGAAATACTAATTCACCCCCCCTCTCAGTATTTCCAACATAAAAATGTATTAGAGAGAATTACAAAGTTTCCAATAAATCACTAATTGTTTGTTCCAAGTTAGCCTACATGTGGCATGTTTTTCGTAAATTCCAAAAATGTAGATGATTATGAAATACATTTCTTTCTTGATAAACAAGAGTCCTTCCCCATTCTTATTTCCCTTCATTTGATTGAGGGGAAATGTTAATTTCTGGAAGCATCAGCTGTGCTCTAAGTCTCAAAATTTGCAGGGATGCTAGGACACATGTATTCCAGAATACCCAAAAATATTTTTGGGAAGTTCCACCCAGTGACAATTTTATTAAAACAATTAATTATTTTTAATGGAAGCCTAAGTCTAAACTTAGAAAATTAAAATAATTAAAGGGTATTAATTAAACTGGGGGTGAAACTTCTAGAAGAAGACAAGGATCAAGCCAAAATTATATGAGCCATTGATTATAATCTAATCTGGGCCATTCATTGAACAATAAGAGGATTATAAGAAGATGCTTGATGGCATTTGGAAAACACATCGAGAGAGAGATCAAGACATCGATTTCTCAAGAGAGAAGCGTAGCAGTTGTCGGAGAAGTGATCGAGGTGATTTCTTGTAGTGAGGGGCATGGATAGTTTCCAGAGGAAGTTTTCCTGATCCGAAGAGTACAAGGTAGCGAGGGCAGAAAGACGTCCATAGAGGCTCATGCAAGGCTATGCATAACTACGTTGTGGTAGCACAAAGCTTCAGAGGTAGTCTGAAAGTATACTAAGGAACAGTCAAGATCTAGTGCCAGAGCCAGGGTGTGAGACTGGGAGGCCAGAGGGCCGAAGTTTCTAGCTAGCAGAAGATCGAGAGGAGGTGTAGCACAGTCCCAATAGCAGTGACGACATGGGTGTGACGTAGTACCGCGCAGAGGCTCATCTCCAACACAAATCAGTGCCAAATCTTCCAATGACAGGGTGTGATCATCTCACTACCTTTTTTCCCAGTTAGATCTCTGTATAAGATTGCTAGTTTGTGCATCTGAATAATTTTATTTAGAAAACTACTACTTAATAATACAAACCCTCAACTGCTGCACTAATTTTCCCACATTGGGTTTTTCCGGGGACATTTGTCCAAAAACAACAGTGTCCATTATGTGTTGTGCATTTATTCTTGCCCAGTTCTTGTTTTCACGTATAATTTATTTAGTGAAGGTTGTAGTGTATTGGTTTCAATATTTAAAGTAGAACACAGTAAATATTTTGTTCAGTTATATAGAAGAAACTTAATCAGTTGCTACAATAGAAATTTGGGTCTCCAAATTTTCACATGGTATCTGAGCGTAGGTGAAGCAAGAGAGAAGAGCGGAAGAGCCCAACGTTGAAGAGAAGGATGGAGATTGAAGTACTACGTAGGTAGTAGATCGAATCCCCAGAGGGATTGCGCAGTCCAAGCCAGGAGGGAAAGATTCTCAAGATCTCTCTCAGAGTGAGTTGACAGAGAGGTAAGATTTCCAGATCAAGATTTGTAAGTGGTAGGGGGAGCAACGCAACAACAAATCTAGCATTGAGCAACCTTTAGGTGAGATACAATTTTCTACAACAATTACTTGGGCAGAAAAACGTCAGAAGAAGGAAGGAGACACTTTTTGAGGGAATTTCCTCCTCAAAGAATTCCTAGCCAAGGAATTCAATTTCTCAATTATTGAGCAACAGTAGAGAGGCATATCTACTAACTCCAGTAGGGAGTGCGTAGGCCAGCCTAGTAGCAGCACAGAGGAGAGAGAAGGCAGTTTGATATTTTGTTTGTAGAGATGACAACGAATGGGCCGAGAGATCAATATCTGTTGGACAAAGCATCCAACTATGTGATCTATAAGGCTAGTATCTTTTGCCTTATGGATGAGCATAATCTCAAAGCCTATGTCAATAGCGTGGTAGCTGAACCTGCAGATGCAGATCCACTCAAGAAGTACAAGGCTGAAATTGCAAAGGCCAAGCAGTTAGTCCTCGATGGAGTGAAGGATCATGTTGTATGTCACATTGCTGGGAAAAGGACTGCCAAGGAGATGTGGGATGCCTTGGATACATTGTATCGGGGATCTTTCAAGCAACAAAGATGTACTTGGAGGAGAAAATGAGATATGCGAGGATGCAGAAGGGGGAACACATTGATCCGTTCCTATTGAAGCTTTAGAAAGTCCGAGATTAGTTGGCAACTGTAGGGTCATCACCTCAGCTTACAGAGATGGTGAGGTTAGCCCTAAATTAAGTCTCAGAGGAATGGCAAGTATTTGTCTAGAGTATCCTGGGCAGAGAGAAATTTCCAGATTGGGAAGGGATGTGGGTCACTCTTCAATAGGAAGAGATGAGACGAGACTTAGTCAAGTGAAAACTTTATGGCAACAACAACAGTGGGACTAAGCCCAAGGAGGAGGAGGATAATGAAACCCTTGCATCAAAGGGGTAGTAGGAACAATGAAGGTAGAAGAAGGACATCTCAAAGATTAAATGTTTATGGTGTGGTGAATTTGGTCACTACGCTACACAATGTCCTCTCAAGAAGAAGGATAAGGACGATAAACATGATCTGCAGGATGCAACTGCAAAGATCGGGGAAAAGGAGTTTGCCATGGTTTCCTACATACCTCCAGGGGAGAGGTGGGGTGATCTAGTACTGTAGTTTGAAAGAACTACAGATGGGCAGGATCCTTGAGGAGTCCACCTCTTGGATCAATACCTTGCTACAGGAGCCCATATCAGAAGTAGTAGGATGGACTAGTGTCAGTTGATGCAAAGGAGTGCTAGAGTGACAATTACATTGGCTAGGAGTGATAGATACTGAGCACCGCAAAGCAAAGTTGGCAACAATGCAGCTGGCACAAATCATAGTCAGAAGCAAGGTAAAGGCTTCAAAGGGTTAGGGCAAAGACTAGCAACAATCATAACTCCAACAACAGATGCATCATGCTAAACACATGTTCAGTATTTTGGATGCTTTTCCGTTGTTGTTGCAGCAACAACAACGGTTGGAGAGGGTTGTAGTGCATATGAAGTGTTCGGAGTGGCAGGGACAACAACAACATAGATGCAAAATCTGCACAGTAGTGGTGGGAAGAGATGTCAGACATCAACAATGCATAGGGAGATGTTACAGAGTTAGGGTGATGCTTTAGTAGGTTGCATTACTAGAGCACATTCCTCAGTAAGAGGGAGTCTTTATTTCTGGTAGCATCGGATGTGTTCGAAGCATCAAAATTTGCAGGGAGGCTAGGACACATGTATTCTAGAATACCCAGAAATTGTTTTGGAAAATTCCACTCAGAGACAGTTTTATTAAAATAATTAACTATTTTTAATGGATGCCTAAGTCTAAACTTAGGAAATTAAAATAATTGAAGGGTATTGATTAAACTGAGGATGAAAATTCTAGAAGAAGACGAGGATCAAGCCAAAATGATATGAGCCATTGATTATAATCTAATCTAGGCTGTTGATTGATCAGTGTGAGGATTATAAGAAGAGGCGTGATGGGAATTTGGAAAACACATCAAGAGAGAGCTCAAGGGAGCTGTGCAACAGTTGTCGGAGAAGTGATCGAGGTGATTTCTTGCAGTGAGGGGCAGGGATAGTTTTCGGAGGAAGTTTTCCTGACTTCGAGAGTACAAGGTAGATAGGGAAGAAAGACGTCTAGAGAGGCTGACGTAAGGCCACATAGAGCTACATTGTGGCAACACAGAGCTTCGGAGGGAGTCTGAAATTCTGCTGAGGAACAGTCGGGATATAGTGTCGGAGTCGGGGTGTGAGACCGGGAGGCCAGAGAGCCGAAGTTTCCAGGTAGCAGAGGATCAAGAGGAGGTGCAACGTAGTCCCAACAGGTGTGATGTAGTGACTGTGTGGGTGTGACACAGTACTACACAAAGGTAGCACAAAGGCTCATCTCCAGCACAGATCAGTGCCAGATCTTCTAGTGACAATGTGAGATCATCTCACTACATTTTTTCCTAGTTAGATCTATGTATAGGATTTCCAGTTTGGGCATACGAAGAAGTGTATTCAGAAAACTGCTGCTTAATAATACAAAACCTCAACTGCTACACCGATTTTTCCACATTTGTCCAACAATAACGGTGTCCATTGCGTGTTGTGTATTCTTCTTGCTCAGTTCTTGTTTCCGCTTATAATTTAATTAGTGAAGGTTGCAATATATTGGTTTCAATATTTACCATAGAACACAATAAATAATTTGTTCAGTTATTTAACAAATAGAAGAAACTTAATTAGTTGTTGCAGTAGAAAATTGGGTCTCGAAATTTTCACAAGAACTTTTTCCTTCAATCTCCATGTAGTCCCTTAGCTAATGGATTGATTATTCCTCCTCGAGTGAACTTGTTATGAGTTCTTTATTCCCTTGTTTTGAGATGCCATTATTGAAGATTTCATATGCTAATTTAGAGTGAGATTTTGTAACCTAGCACATTCTGCCTCTAGAAAGTCTATCCTCTGCTTCTGAGGCTCAAAGATATTCATGACATTGGTTAATTTTTTGTAGTAGGATTACTCTGTCTTAGCAATTTTGGTAGGAACTGTTGATATAACATCTCTATTGGCCTAGATCAATGCCACATGACAATGCATTACTCTTTGAAGTTCCCACAAATCTCCTTTATCTATGCTACTTGTCTCTCTAACAATTGTGGTCCGACTTTGAATTTTTCAACCTAAATTCACTCCAAACTACAACATAATTATTGCATACATCCACTATCATCTTCATACAATTGAAACTTTGAACAACAAGGAATTTGAGAGAAGATTCATAATCCTACATTCATAGTTATAACACCCACCTTTGAAATTTATGTGCAACTTTGAATTTTTGAACCAGTTTACCATTACTTCACTATCTCTTAATTTTTCATAAATTTATTGTAAAGATTAATTAGAACTTGAAGAGAAATCAAGCCTCAAATTACACCACCTAAATCCTCAATTTTTACATGGACTAGGCTAAAGAAGAGAAAAATGAACAAAATGTGAATTTAAAACAAAACTATGAGAATTGACAAGGGAAAATGACTCCAATTGACATAGAATTCACATTGATAAGTATTGTAAATAGCTAATAGAGGAAGGCACCATAATGATTACTAGTACTTGTTGAAATCCTTACCAAACCACTAGTCTAGGGAAAGAACTAGAAAGAGTAGCGTCAATGTTTGAAATTTAGCTCACCCATTATACTGCCATCATTATAGCTGGGCATTAAACAAGATTTGATTGCCACATTTGAATATTGAATTCACATGGAGATACAAACCTTGGGCATCCTTGGGCGAACAAGCTTCCTGATGCTATGCCATTACATTAATAAATGATGGATCATAAATTTAGTTAAAACATTTAATACCACTAAAACCACGTTTAGGAGATGGCCTTATGGTCTTGCACCCCATTTTGTATTAATAATTATGGGTTACCTCTAATGCTCACTTTTCTTGATGATATACTTCCTTATTTACATCCATTTCTATTTAATAGAAGGACACTTTAGTGGACCTGGAGTTCCTAGTCGATTCTTGAGATGATGATATTTAGTTTGGTGCTTTGAAGAGAGGATTTCCCAATCATTTCCTTAACTATGAGCATAGAGTCCTCATAGACTAATAACATTCCAATGTTTTCCTCCTTCGCGATGAATAAACCATAATGGAGAGCATAAGCCTCAACCAAGTTACTGAAGAGATTTCCTAACCCCCAAGCATAAAAACTTATGGAAGTCCCTTTGGAATTGGGGGGACTCTCTCCTGCTCCAGTTGCCTATAAAGAAGATAAATATACTTTAATAACATATTTTCTTTACAGTTCAAATGTACCAATAAAAACATAAATACCCAAGGGTTGGCTCACTTGATTAAGACATTTGCAAAAGGTATGTTGTTGAGGGGGGTCCAAGTTTTTCTTGTAAAATAAGTATGATTACAAATATAAAAAAAATATATATTAATATCTATTAACTTGTTGGTGCTTATTAATCACATACCTTTGTACAATCTAATCAAATTTTAGAAAAATATATGATTAGTCACCATATCCAACTTCTATCTAATAAAGTAACAAAAACACTACCACCTTGCCAAAAAATGACTCTAAAATTGTCCAATTGAGAGTACGCATTACTTTAAAATGGAACAAGAAAAAAACCAAATATTCCCATAAGGCTAGGACATATGTAGAATAAAAGGTTCATGTCATACAAAACACTAATCATACCAATTTGAGAAAAGTGAAATGATCATATTAGAGGAAACTGCAACCTAAAAGAGGCTTTCTAAGAAAAATAATAAATTAATAAAAAAATGCGATGTAGACAATTTTTTAATATTACTTTACTTTTATCTATAGTTGACAATATTTATTAGAACGAGATTTAATAATTTTTTTTAATATATTTTTTATAATTTTTT
>APFE031661341.1:377784-482425 GCA_000404065.3 Pinus taeda
ACATTGTCTACTGAAGCCACAATTTCTCTTAAAATATATTTTTTGACCGAAATCTAGTGATTTGTCCTTTTTGGAATATGTTTTTAATAACTATTGAACTATTTTTTAACTGTTTAACTATTTTATATTTAATTATGTTATATTTAACTTATTTGAAAACATTTTCGAAAGAAATCACATTGGTAGATTTAGGCCGAAGCGTTTTGAACCAACCAGTGTGGTTCATCATCAAGACAAGATGAAAAATCAAATCATAGCAGCAAGTTAAATAGGGAGTCAGGACCTTCCAACAGCTATAGGGAAAACGACTAAATAACAACTATTTTTTATTGGAAAGGAACAATGGGACAAATTATTATTATTTATGATGAATTAATAATAAATTAATAAATCAAATATTATAATATATTTATATTTAAATATATATATTATTGTTTAAACTATTTTGTATTTAACTATAATTGTCTCTATTTATATTTTATTTACTTGGTCTATATTATTTTAATTATTTTTTTTTGTATTTTTTTGGCATGGTTATTAATGTCAAATGACCAACATTTTCAATTTTATTTTTCATTAATATTAAGATTTACATTGCATTAATAACTTTTTTTGTATTCTAATTTATATGGGTAAGGTAGGTAAATAACATTAATAAAATATTTTATGAATACCCAAATTAATAATAAAATATTTCATCGATATCTAAATTAATAATAAAATATTTCACGGATACCTAATTAAACAATTTAAAATTATTTATGACATGTACCTCTTTTAAAATTTTAAGGATTTTTATTGGTTTACATATTATGACATGGGGAGTACGTGAAAATTTCATGGGCACTTTTAGGCTGAAATTTCCTCTAATTAGTGTGTTATTTTTTTACTTACAGACACAATATAGCCTCAACAATGGATTTTTAATAGCTTGGATAAAGACTTAATGGTTTCAGAAGGCAATGACAATGAAGGATCAATAAATGAATTTCAAGTTGGGAGATCAAACCAGTCTAGGTCGGATTTGGTTAGTGGCTTAGGATCCATGGTTTCAATTAGTGAAAAAGGGACATCTTCTAGAGATAAACTTGATTTCATTAAAAGCAACACTACAATAACTATTAGCATAGAGATTGAATTTTAGAGTTCAGAAAGCGAGAGAAGTGAAGTTAGCTCTGGAAATTTCGATAGAAAATTCATTAGAAGAAGCAGCGTAGGCTCAGATAAATGAAAAAGGAAATGTTGGAGTTAATAATATCTCGGGTAGCCCCCGATCGGGGTGTGAGATGGAGGGCAATGCCATCATGGTGAATTAATGGGAGTCTCCTCGAGGTACAAACCCACCACCCTCGACATGCTCAAGGCATATGGTGTGGTGGATACATGCATGCGAGGTATTAAGGTTCCTGTTGAAGGTGACAAAGCCATTGCACTTTGACAATTAGTAAGTTGCTCTGCGAGGGAAGTCGATAATTGTGTGGTGTATGGTAAAGGATTGTTGAAGGGTGGTGGTATTGGGCTCTATGGATTGATGCAGGAGCAGGCGAGGTGGCCATCTTGGCTTCTCCCCATGTTGGTTAACAGGTTTGTGGTTTGCCATCTTTTTCTCTCCTCCGTGCATTGGCTGAATTGTTTAATGTAATTGGGATTGTATGGTTTTGAGCCGTTGGGGTTTCAAAGGAAAAGGGGCTCCATGCATCTGCATGTGTTTGTATGGCATCTGAAGCAGGTCCAATCGCCTTGTATTGTTTATGTGTCTATTGTTTTTGTTGAAATGACCAACATTTTCAATTTTATTTTTCATTAATATTAAGATTTACATTGCATTAATAACTTTTTTTGTATTCTAATTTATATGGGTAAGGTAGGTAAATAACATTAATAAAATATTTTATGAATACCCAAATTAATAATAAAATATTTCATCGATATCCAAATTAATAATAAAATATTTCACGGATACCTAATTAAACAATTTAAAATTATTTATGACATGTACCTCTTTTAAAATTTTAAGGATTTTGATTGGTTTACATCTTATGACATGGGGAGTACGTGAAAATTTCATGGGCACTTTTAGGCTGAAATTTCCTCTAATTAGTGTGTTATTTTTTTACTTACATACAGAATATAGCCTCAACAATGGATTTTTAATAGCTTGGATAAAGACTTAACGGTTTCAGAAGGCAATGGCAATGAAGGATCAATAAATGAATTTCAAGTTGGGAGATCAAACCAGTCTAGGTCGGATTTGGTTAGTGGCTTAGGATCCATGGTTTCAATTAGTGAAAAAGGGACATCTTCTAGAGATAAACTTGATTTCATTAAAAGCAACACTACAATAACTATTAGCATAGAGATTGAATTTTAGAATTCAGAAAGCGAGAGAAGTGAAGTTAGCTCTGGAAATTTCGATAGATAATTCATTAGAAGAAGCAGCGTAGGCTCAGATAAATGAAAAAGGAAATGTTGGAGTTAATAATATCTCGGGTAGCCCCCGATCGGGGTGTGAGATGGAGGGCAATGCCATCATGGTGAATTAATGGGAGTCTCCTCGAGGTACAAACCCACCACCCTCGACATGCTCAAGGCATATGGTGTGGTGGATACATGCATGCGAGGTATTAAGGTTCCTGTTGAAGGTGACAAAGCCATTGCACTTTGACAATTGGTAAGTTGCTCTGCGAGGGAAGTCGATAATCGTGTGGTGTATGGTAAAGGATTGTTGAAGGGTGGTGGTATTGGGCTCTATGGATTGATGCAGGAGCAGGCGAGGTGGCCATCTTGGCTTCTCCCCATGTTGGTTAACAGGTATGTGGTCTGCCATCTTTTTCTCTCCTCCGTGCATTGGCTGAATTGTTTAATGTAATTGGGATTGTATGGTTTTGAGCCGTTGGGGTTTCAAAGGAAAAGGGGCTCCATGCATCTGCATGTGTTTGTATGGCATTTGAAGCAGGTCCAATCACCTTGTATTGTTTATGTGTCTATTGTTTTTGTTGAAAATAGCAACAAGAAATGCGAAAAATAGAAGTGCTAAAAATAGCACTGCTATAAATAGCATTCCAGGATACATTCCAATTTTAGTTAGTCCCTGAACTAAAATTGAGAATTAAAATTCGAATTTGATCTTAGCAGTTGTCTGTAAAATAATTAATTAATTCATCTTGAGTTAATTGATTGTAGGAAATCAAACATGAAGTCTATGTGAAGACATGCAACAATATCTCCATTGATTGAGGAAGTTATCCCTTGATTAAGGACATCAGGATGAGTTGTACCTTGAGTTCTAATTAGTTAGCTCAGTTATCTGAGTTAAGTTCAGTTAGATTAGTTCCAACAATTTGTGGAACTGATTGTGAGTTCAGTTAGTTAATGCATGCATGCATGTAACTGCTGCACTTCAGATAACTTAATATTTTCTCATAAATAACTCATGCATGTCAGTTCAGTCAGAGACCCAACTGAGATCAGGTGATGGGACAATGTACTATCAATTGCAAGAATATGCCATGGAGGATATCTCTTGCATGCAGAAGGAATTCATTCCTTGGAGATTGCACAGTTACTTTTGAGTTTGATGGTTGTGTGATGAGGCCAATTCACACAGGTGGCAACATTAAACCCCAAGAGAAACTGTGCAAGGAAATAGGAGGCTTGGAGGGCTGGAAGAAGGCATATGTTGTGTCTATTCAGTCTGTGAGCTGTATTGTTCGATTGTGCTAAGAGTTGGATAGCTTGTGAGCTAAAACTTTGTGTAATCTGAACATATTTTCACTTGTATGATAATACAGAGATCGGGGTTTTTAGTTGAGGCTTTCCCCAGAGTATTCTTCTGTGTTCATGTGTGATTACTTTCTCATTCTCAGTTATATGTGTTCTATTTGATCTTGCTCATATTTGATTAAGCTTCCGCAAGTTTGTTGTAGAAGTAGATTTGGTATTTTGCTTTAGTATATTGCATAATCTGTTGATCTATAGTGGGAAATTTGACATGGTATCAGAGCAAAGGTGATCAAAGCGAAGAACAATATACAAAGAAGGGAGAAGTTCGAAGTTTGAAGTTCCTGAATATAGAAATCGAGTTCTTATCACATCTCAATTTCACCAATGGCATTCAACGGTTTAAGACTCAAGTATGCCCTTGATGGCAGCTCGAATTATATAGCCTAGAAGGATCGCATGGAATTAGTATTAGAGGATAGTGGTCTAAAGGACTTCATTGATCAAGAAGTCCCCAAGCCGGCAGCAACTAATGCTACATAATTGGTGGAATGGAAGAAATGTGTGGCTAGAGCGAGGAGAATCCTTCTGGAGGGAGTTCGAGACCACATAGTCTCAAGTCTCCATGGGAAGGAGACATTGTTTTCAATGTGCAAAACATTGAAAGATCTATACCAGAACAACATCGATCAGATGAAGCTGGCGCTGAAAGACAAGCTTCGGCAAATCAAGTGCGAAAAGGGCGACATGTTAAGTTTAGGTATGTTTTATGCTAGAGCAATTTATTTAATTTCTTTTTCCATATTAGCAATCACATCAGCATAAAGTAAATTGCAGATAGAACATGAATATAAATCGCAGAAGACAAGCCAAGACAAGAGGACACAATATGTGGCGCTAGCTAGGGACAAACCCCACAATGTGTGGGTAAACCCTTGATCAATTCTTATTTTATGTTCTTCAAAGTTCAGTAGAGAAAGAGAGAGAAAGAGATAGTACATTTACAATAGACGTCAACACTTTGACTTATCTAGATCTAGCATAGATCATTTTCTATAATGATGAGATTTAAAGACATTTTGCTTCCACTGATTCTCCAAGGTGGCGGCTTCACCTATCGTAGTGTTGCATCTGGTCCATTTGTTGCACCATTGCATGCTGCACTAATCATGATTATCATCATGTTGCCCATGTCCATGATCTTATCCATCATCATGCTTCATGCTGCCCATGATCTCATCATGCTTCATGCTACTCATGCATCATCATGCTTCATGTTGCCCATGCTACCCATGATCTCATCATGCTTCATGCTACCCATGCATCATCATGCTTCATACTGCCCATGCTGCCCATGATCTCATCATGCTTCATGCTACCCATGCATTATATCAAGCTTCATGCTGCCCATGCTGCCCATGCTTCCATTCATCATGTTGTTGTCCATGCAACATTGTGTTGCCCATGATGCAAATATCAGTTACCTTTGACAACTGTCTTTATGTCTGTGTATATCATGTATAGTATCCATGCTACTGAAGCTTATATTAATACATCACACATACATCATGTATAGAGAATTTGCTTATGATAGTGTATATGTTAGACAACGTATATGTTATGCATAATTTTCCATGACTGTGTTATGACATCGTTACCCTATTGCGGCTTTGACAACCTGACTGTGGCTTCACTATCTTGCCTGCAACTTCATTCCCTTGACTGATTATTATAGTGGACAGACATTCATCCAGTAACTGCTCTGCAAACACATCAGAAGTATCCGAGACTGTGTCACTTCATTTCCAAATATGCCGAGACTGCGTCCTCCTGTGATGTGTATGTTAAACCTTTATAATATGTTTTGTTGCCTTAATTTGCCATTGTATATGATAACATATATATGCCATGACCTGTGCATTAGAGGTTGTGACCAGTGTATTATCTCCTCATTATATATAGCGTATATGTGACCGTCATTGACTGCGTGTTAATATTACAACAGCTCCTCTCTATGAGACCTCCATGCAGTGAAAATATATATATATATGCATGCGGCTCCGTACCTGCGTATGACAGTTGCTATGCGTATTAGGGCCTGTGCATTACAGTGATACATGACAGCTGTATTAGGGCCTGCGTATACATAACAACGTATAAATGTCTCCAAGTCTGCGTGTATACATATCTCCATCTATGCGTATATTATCTGGTCAGCGTAATGCTATGCGTATGTATATGTATGGATGTGTATATGGCATCCTGTGTAGCAGTCTCCACTGACAGCATATAAGGTCCAGCGTATAAGGTCTGTTTGCATCCTCATAAGCTTGTGGCTGGCTAGGGCATAGCAGCGATTAGGGCATCATAGCAGATACAACATCATAACATTTAGGGTATCATAGGCCAATGTATTCTTTTGTTTTCTCCTTCTCCAAAAACCCAAGACGTGGAGAGGAGATCACCTCAAGAATACTTGACTGAAATGACTTCAAATTCTCACGAATTTATACTAAAACGTAAGTGATGAATAGACACGTCTATTGGGCTTCTGAGCCTACTCAAGAGTTGGTTGGCTTGATAATAATTACATAATCAAAATAAATTCATATCTCCATAAATACTTATCGGAATCGAATGATCTCTGGATTAATCCTACACCTCTCAACGAGAGGGATCCAATAAAAATATCAGTTGCCATAAATAAGCTGACCCACATGGAGTTTGGACCTAGTTGCCAATTTAACACGACAGAATCTCTACATATCTGAACAAGCTCACCACCTGCAGGGATGAGCTTGGAAGTGTAAGGATCATGACAGCCGATGATGACATGGTGATTCTTGCTCTCCTCGGGCTTCCTAAGCGCTGGCATAGCTACCAAGGCTCAGTAAATGGAAGAGAGAAACTGCCAGATTGGGAACGACTTTGGTCGGATTTGATGTAAGAGGAGATAAGAAAAACACCAGAGATGGATCTTCATCAAAGCAAGATGATGAAGAAAATCTAGCCTTAGCAAGTAAGGCGAGGAAATGGAAAGGGAAGGCGTCCCATTCCAAATCCAGTTCTTCCCATGGTGGGAAGAAGTTTGAAAAATTGAAAGTGTGATGCTTTCATTGTCATGAGGTGGGCCATTATGCTACAAATTGTCCACAGAAGAAATCCAAGAAGAGATCCTTGAAGGGATCAGACGGTGAGGCACTGGCCTCACAGTTCGAGTTGGATTTCTCTCATCGTATGCATGGTTTCATCCATGGTGGGATGTGTTTGGTACCTGGACAGTGGAGCTTCATTCCACATGACCGGCGACAAGAATCTTTTCAGTACTTTGGAGAAGGATCTCCAGATGCGGATCGAGATGGGTGATGATGGAAAGTACCATGTTTCAGGTGAAGGTACAGTTGTGTTTCAGAGGGAGCATGGAGCTCCTCTCACCCTGACTGATATAAAGTATGTACCAGGTCTGAAGAAGAATCTTGTGTCCATTGCTATGCTAGAAGATAAAGGCTATGATGTAGTCTTTAGTAAAGGAAAGGTATTCTTGAGGCATATCAACACTGGACAGACCAAGAGGATCGAGATTCGAGTAAAGATTCTCTACAAGTTGGAGGTAGATGATTGTGCCATATTGAGTTCCAAAGTTGAGTTGGTGCAGAACCAAGATGTTGGCGAGCTATGGCATAGAAGATTGGGCCACTTGCACCATGGAGCCCTGTAGATCACGCAACGGATTTCTATTGGACTTCCCAAGGGAAAACTGGAGCAGATGGATACATCCAAAGGTTGTACCTTGGGTAAGTATGCGAAATATTCCTTTCAGGATCGAGACAGTAAAGCTGGAGCAATCTTGGAGCAAAGTCACACAGATGTTTGTGGACCATTCTCTATATCTTCCACCACTAAACAAAGGTACTATGTTATTTTTATTGATGATTTTTCTCGTAGATGTTGAATCTACTTTATGCAAAAGAAGGATCAAATCTTCTTTAGGTTTTGTGAGTTTAAAGCCTTGGGAGAGAAAGAATCTGGAAAGAAAATAAGGGTCGTGTGTAGTGACAATGGTGGAGAGTATGTCTCCCATCAGTTTAAGGACTTCTGCGTTGCACAAGGAATTAAACGGGAGTTGACGGCACCCCATAACCCACAACAGAATGGGGTGGATGAAAGGAAGAACATATCGATTGTGGGAGCAACTCGAGCGATGTTGCATGACCAAAGCCTACCACTTCATTTGTGGGTTGAGGCATGCAATACAATAGTATAATTGCAGAAAAGAAGCCCACACCGTATACTGGGAATGAAGACACCTACGTAGGCCTTTTCCGGGAAGTGACCAGATGTGAGTCACTTCAGGATCTTTGGATCATCGGTTTATTGCCATGTGACCAAAGATGCCCAGAAGAAGCTAGATCCAATAACTGAGTTGGGAATACTTGTGGGGTACACTGATACACCCCACAACTATCGGGTGTTCCTGCCTACCAGTTAGAGGATAGTGGTACGCAGAGATCTGAAACTCGAAGAGCACAAAGTCATGCGAGTATCACTTGAGAGGGAGCTCAAGTTGCATGCAGAGGAGGAACTTTCAGTTCCTAAGGAGGAGGAGCCTCATATTGATGCGGAGCAGATGCATGCAGAGGATCCGGGAGTGGAGACATCCACTCATGCTGAGTCTTCCAGAGATGGGCGGAAACACTCAAGGGAAGTTGACAGGTTGATGCTGGATGCATAAGAGAATGTGGGACAACCATCTTCTCAGCACAGACAGAGGAGGTCGCTCGAGCGGTACACTAGTTACATGGCCCTGGTTGGGGAGTGTGTAGAGTCCAAACCTTCTTCATTCGAGGAAGTTGTGCAACAACCAGTCTGGGTTGATGCAAGGGTGGAGGAGTACGACTCCATCGTTCGGAACTTTGTTTGGGATGTTGTCCCAAGACCTCGGGACAAGTCAATGGTGAGTTCCAGATGGCAGTGTTGAGAAACATAAGGCAAGGTTTGTTGCTCGTGGTTTCTCACAGGTCGAGGGGATCAACTACAATGAGACCTTTGCTCCTATAGCAAGGTACTCATCTATCAGATCGATGTTGGCACTATCAGCGCAGATGGGTTGGAAGATCCATCAGATGGATGTGAAGACAATGTTCCTCAATGGGAAGATTGAGGAAGAGGTGTACATTAAGCAGCGAGAAGGATTCAAGACCTTCAATCGTGAGTCGCATGTGTGCCAACTCAAGAGGGCTTTGTATGGGTTGAAGCAAGCACCCCGTGCTTGGTACACCAGGATCAACAGTTATTTCACCGGGTTAGGCTTCACCAAGAGTGAAGCAGATGCGAACCTTTACCACATCATGGTAAAAGGTAAGCCATTGATCATTGTTCTTTATGTCAATGATCTGATTTTGACGGGTGATGATCAACTAATCAAGTCTTGTAAGGAGGACCTTGAAAGAGAGTTCGAGATGAAAGACATGGATCTTATGCACTACTTTTTAGGCATGGAAGTGTGGCAGAAAGACAGGGAAGTTTTTGTGTCTCAAGGCAAGTATGCCAATGAGATACTCAGGCGGTTCCACATGGAGAAGTGCAAGCCCATGCAGACTCCTCTAGCTGGTAACTAGAGGAAGGAGGATGCTACTTTAGGTGAGGTAGTAGCTGCTATTGTTTATCGGCAGCGTGTGGGTTCACTTATGTATCTAGTGAACACATGACCAGACTTATGCTTTGCGGTGAACCAGCTAAGTCAAGCTATGTTTCAGGCTACCAAGCTGTTTTGGAAGGCAGCGAAGCATGTGTTGAGATACCTCAGAGGCACATCTCAGTATGGATTGTGGTACAGACGGACAGAGGGAGTGAAGCTTCAGGGCTTCACATATGCAGATTGGGCAGGGAGTCCATCAAACTGGAAGAGCACTTTTGAAGGAATCTTCAATCTTGGTCCAGCTATAGTTTCCTGGTACAACAAGAAACAGAGGTTAGGTGCACTTAGCTCAGCAGAGGCTGAATACATGGCTGCCAGTCAGGCAGCATGCAAGGCCATTTGGATGCAGAAGATTCTAATGGGATTGTTTGGTTAGAGGATGGATCCAACTGTGATCTATTGCAATAATCAGAGTTGTATCAAACTCTCTGAGAATCCAGTTTTTCATGATAGGTTCAAGCACATTGATATCTGGTACCATCATCTTCGAGATTGTGTGGTGAAGAGGATCATGTTGTTGATGTATGTTTCTACCGAGGAACAAGATGCAGATATTTTGACTAAGGCATTGTCAAAATGCAAGTTCGAGTTCCACAGAGACAGGATTGGGGTTACTGATAATCCCTTTCTTGTTGAGAGGGAGTGTTGAAAATAGCAACAAGAAATGCTAAAAATAGAAGTGCTAAAAATAACACTGCTATAAATAGCATTTCGGGATACATTCCAATTTTAGTTAGTCCCTGGACTAAAATTGAGAATTAAAATTAGAATTTGATCTTAGTAGTTGTTTGTAAAATAATTAATTAATTCATGTTGAGTTAATTAGTTGTAGGAAATCAAACATGAAGTCTATGTGAAGACATGCAACCATTTCTCCATTGATTGAGGAAGTTATCCCTTGATTAAGGAGATCAGAATGAGTTGTACCTTGAGTTGTAATTAGTTACCTCAGTTATCTGAGTTAAGTCTAGTTAGATTAGTTCCAACAGTTTGTGGAACTGATTATGAGTTCAATTAGTTAATGCATGCATGCATGTAACTACTGCACTTCAGATAACTTAATATTCTCTCATAAATAACTGATGCATGTCAGTTTAGTCAGAGACCCCGTTGAGATCAAGTGATGGGACGGTGTACTTCAATTGCAGGAATATTCCATGGAGGATATCTCTTACATGCAGAAGGAATTCATTCCTTGGAGATTACGCAGTTACTTTTGAGTTTGATGGTTGTGTGAAGAGGCCAATTCACGCAGGTGGCAACATTGGACCCCAAGAGAAACTGCGCAAGGAAATAGGAGGCTTGGAGGACTGGAGGAAGGCATATGTTGTGTCTATTCAATCTATGAGCTATATTGTTTGATTGTGCTTAGAGCTAGATAGCTTGTGAGCTAAAGCTTTGTGTAATCTGAACATATTTCCACTTGTATGATAATACAGAGATCGGGGTTTTTAGCTGAGGCTTTCCCAGAGTATTCTTTTGTGTTCATGTGTGATTGCTTTCTCATTCTCAGTTATATGTGTTCTATTTGATCTTTCTCATATTCGATTAAGCTTCCGCAAGTTTGTTGTAGAAGCAGATCTAGTATTTTGCTTTAGTATATTGCATAATCTATTGATCTACAGTGGGCAATTCTACAATTTTGGGGATTTTTCTGTCTAGGATGGGGTTATATTGGGAGTTTGACTCTGGGGTCCGTCTTTAGGATTACCTCCTGCCTCGACCCAACATTGAATGGGCTTGGGGAATTGTAGGTCTCAACTTCGTTTTTGGGTTATATCTTTTTTAATTTCCTTGGGGAAGGTCGAGGTTTTTCTGTCGGATGTATTGGAGCATATTTAATCTCTGTGGATTTCGTCTCTACCACAGTGGGCATCGTCTTTGGCGTATGTTTGTGCTTCACCTATGGTTTGGGAACATGGTCCGTTTTTGTGGATTAAGCTTCTAGGTTTTCTCCATACCAATTATCGATTGTTATGTTAGCTAGCTCTTAGAAATGGGGGTCACATCTCTGTTTGGGTCGGTCAGTAAGGGATGTCTGCAATGGAAGAGAGGGGGCGATCTCTCAGGTTCTATACTAGAAATTATTGGTTCATGTTTCTTCTATGGTAGGTGTGCGAGGCAGTAATGTCTCCTGGAAGCTGGGAGCTTTTGGGCTCGGGCTACCACCTGTGCAAGTAACTAGATTAGTCACAACCTCCACAACAAAGTGTAGGCATAAGGCAATGGTTCGGTCAGTGAAAACAAAGGTAAGAAGCCCATCCTCAAGGGGCCACAGTAGAAGAACCAAGGGAGCCTCAACGATAGGGAATCCCAACTCCTTTGGGAGCAAAACGCGGGGTTGAAATCCAGTCTCCAGCATCATAAATGATGCAGCTACAACCTATCATGAAGGCACATCAGAAGAATTCGACGAAATAGGAAGTAGATATGAATAAGCAGGTCGACACGATGAAAATCAATGTGGAAGACTGACGAGCTATGGTGCCGAACTCAGGGCACACCAGAGGTCGCGCACACCAGAGGTCGCGCTACTCAATTTCAACAAACTCTGTTCTTGTATTTTTCTACGAAGAGTATTATGAAAAAATCTTTGGAACAAATTTCTATGTGTATGGCAGCAACAATACAATATTTTCCTAACTACAAACAAGAATTTCAGAAATCCAGTTTCAGATGAAAAAGTAGGATGGCCAACTTTGACGTATTAAAGAACATCTTCCTTATATTCTCCCATAGATAGAGCTCCTAGGATCCAATTCTAAGGACTCGGCCCCGGTGGAATATGTGTCTGCTGATGGTGCATAGTAGTTTGATAGTTGGTCTCAGTTTTATTTTCATTTCTATATTTGCGGGAAGCATTTAGTTTTCAATATGTTGATAGTTATGTTTTTAGGTATATAGAATTCAGGCAATGCAAAGACAATCAGACTTATTTAGCTTGGTTAAAAAGCCTTGTTATTTTTTGTTACTGGATGGCATATCACACTGTTAGGTGGTCGACAGACTTGATTTCCCTTTGGGAAAGTTGAAGCCACCTAATGATATGTATGTGGATGTAACTTTCTTTTTATATATTAATGAAAAAGGAAGGACCTATTATATATATATATATATATATATATATATATATATATATATATATATATATATATATATATTATATATATATATATATATATATCGGGTAGCTACCTTAAGGACTTGGAAGACAATAACTCCAAGATCAATGCACTCAACACTGAAAGCATGAATATTAAGGTCAATATCAGTAATAGCTCTAGAATTTATTATTTTATTCTTAACCCTTTAGATAGTGATCCTTAGAGAAGTAAAATCAACTTAAATAAAAGGTTAATTTTTAGCAGTGAATAGTGTAACTTGGGGAGCAACATAATATCAAGAATTTAAACCTAAAAAGAAGGTGGTTAATTTGTCATCTCAAGAATTTAAGTCGAGAAACTATTAATGTTCTCAACAAAGGCTTGGGGTTTAGTGTTGCATCAAAGAAAATTCCAATAGAGAGCATCATTTGTAACATTGAGGATGGGATTCAAGGCCTCTCCTTTGAGGACAAATAAGTATTAAGATAGGAATGTGCCCTCATAATGAAGAAGGCTAAACCCGCTAAGAGAAATTTAAATAAAAATGAGCAAATTTCTCTTAAATCCCTTTGTAATAATGACAAAATTATGGTTCTTAAGGCAAATAAGGGAGGGGAAATGGTTGTTTTGGACATGGAGGATTACATTTGTAAAATGAATGAGCATCTTAAATGCGGTATTCATAAGAAACTTAACACCAATCCCATTCCCAAGGTTATAAAAGAGGTCAAGAAGGAAAGTTTGGAGTCCAACCTTGATAAGAAATTAAAGAAAAGATTAACTCCTACATGTGAAGTTATCCATATAATTTATGGGTTGCCAAAGATCCATAAGGAAGCGGTTCCTCTTAGACCAATACCATTGGATCCCCTACCTATGAATTGACAGAGTATGTTGCCAAGATCTTAAAAACTCTTGTTGGAAACAATGATTATTTTATTAAAAGCTCCAATGATTTTGTAAATCTTATAAAAAATGAAAGGGTGGATCAAGATGACATCCTTGTAATTTTTGATGCAATGTCCTTATTTATCAAAATTCCCCTAGATAAGGTTGTTCATGTTATTAAAGAGGTAACTGATCCGGAAACTGAAAAGATTGTTGAGATATGTTTTCTTTCCACTTTTTTTAGTTATCATGGAAATTATTATGAACAAATATCTGGAGTCACAATGAGTTCACCACTCTCACCAATTGTCGCTAACTTATACATGGAGTACTTTGAGAAGAAATCCCTTGAATCCTACCCTTTAAAACTAGCATGGTGGAAGAGATTTGTTGTTGATACCAACATAAAATGGACTCATGGTATGGCAGAGCTTGATAAGTTTTTCAAACACCTTAATTCTATATCTTCTGAAATAAAGTTTACGATGGAGCTAGAAGAAAAGAAGAGCATTCCATTTTTAGAAATCTTTATTATCAGAAAGGAAGATGGTACTTTGGGACATAAGGTATTTAAGAAGAAAACTCATACAGAAATCCACCTCCACGCAGAATCTTCTCATCACCCTTCTCAAACGTTTTGTGTCCTTAACAATCTTGCTGTTAGGGCCCTTAGAATATTTGACTCTGAGCACTTTGTCGAAGAGAAAGAACATTTAACCTTTGTATTTAAGAGTATAGGCTATAAAGAGAAGGAAATTAAGAAAGCTATAAAAAGAGCTGAAGGGAAGGTTTTCTCCCAAAACCCTCAAGCTCAAGCTCCATGTGGTAGAGTATTCCTACCATGCATTCAAGGGATTACAGATAATATTGCAAATATCTTGGGTAAGAAAGACATATTAACTCAATTCACAACATCAGGAACGATAAAACAAAGAATGAAGTCTATTAAGGATGATATCGATCAACATCAACTTAAGGTAGTCTATAAAATTGATTGTTCTTATGGAAAAAGTTATATTGGAGAAATAGGGCACTCATTACAAGGAAGACTGAAGGAATACAAAGTTGACATTAAGAATGGAAGATCACGCACTTCAACCCTTGCAGAATACTCCTCAAAAACTAAGCATCATGTTTACTTAGAAGGTGCCACAATTATCACGATGGAAAAGCATTATCAAAAGAGGAAAATTAGAGAAGCTCTTGAGATTATGAAGCATCCACATGATCTCAACAAGGATGATGGGATCGAAATCAATGGAAACTAGGTTCCTCTAATCAGAGAAATTAGGTCTTCCAGTTCTTCTCCGGTATAACATCACAGGTATAATATTTTCCCTTTTTTTATTTAGTTTCTATATTCAATTTTGAAGAAAACATTTTAATGGCTCTAAGTGTTTATTTATTAACATTTAAAATATTAATTATTAAAAATTATAAAAATTAATTTTTAATTATTATTATTATTTATTATAAATAAATAATGATTATTATTGATTATTTATTTATAATATTTTTTATTTATTTATTTATTCATAACAATTATTTCATCTTTTAGATTAATTATTCTACTAATATTAAATTATTATAAATAAATAATTATTATTAGTATTTATTATAAATAAATTATTATTATTATATATTATTATTATTAATTATTTATAATAATTAATTAATTACTTAATTAACTAATTATTTATTTGTTTATAGCTATTATTTCATCTATTAGACTATTTATTAATTATTTTAATGATATTAATTTAGATTTAGTTTAAGTTTTATTATTTCAGCCAACTTTTTAGGTTTGATTTTATTCATTTATTATCTATTTATTCATGCTCCGCTCTTCTATCATTCATTCATTATCCTGATGATGGATCATTTTTGGTATTCGAAACATTAACAAGATTCACATACTATTATGGGTAATCCAAATTATCTCTCTAAAAAATAGATACCTACATAGATTATCACCTTAGTGATCCACCTAGTTCAAGCCATATACTAAACCATGTCAAAATTTAACCTCCTAGTGCATACAAGTTTTTGCAACAATATTTAATACTTAATGCTAATTATGCATAATCTTATTTGCACTTTGGTCATAGCTCTTACTTCCATACCACTAAAGAACAAACTAAAGTAAGAAAACATGACCACATTTTACCTTAGAGGTGTGATTTTAATGTTGAATCCATGGTATATCACCAGTGCTTGACCACATAGATTCAAAAATTTAAATTGTTAAACCTACTTTTATAGATCCTTTGTGTAGTACAACTATCCAAGGCTTAGAGAAATTAGTTCAAACTCTCATAATGTATAAAATAAAATATCTCAATATTGGTCATGATTCTAATTGGCCATTGTTCAATGCCTACAATACAAATGCAACAACACAAGAAATAATGTAATGATAGAAAATTCCAAGTAATTGGTATGACAATGAAAGTAGTAAAAAGAAACCTTGTTAGGTGGATTCTTGAAATATGTGTAGCTAAAGAAGTTTAAGGTTTGTATTACTTTGTGAAAGAAGATCTTTAACACTAAATCACAAAAGATATATCAAATTATTATACAAAGCTTTGCTTTCTCTTCCCAACTATGCTAGAAGAGCCAAGATGTGGCATAAGCTTTGTTATGCCAAAAGAGTAACTGATATGTGAATGAAAGTCAACTACTATTATTAATCAATGAGCACAAATCTATAGGTTAACATTCTTAAACAAAATTACCTAAAGCTATTGCACTTAATGTTTATAAATTGTCAAGCTAGCTCATCTACAAGTTTTAAATGATTCATATCTATATCCTCTAATTGAAAACATAGAAATAATATTATTCAATGGACAAGAAAACAATATAGACAATATTGCTATAAACAATGCTTTTGATAATTTCATGGTAATTTACATGTTGGATTTAATGAAATGTAAGGTATAATTATTTAGTAGTATTTTAGAGTTTTTTTATTGTCATATATATATATATATATATATATATATATATATATAATATATATATATTACATGACATAGGCTTGTGTTTGTTGTTATGTTGGGAAAAATTCCTTTGGAAACATTGAAACAATTCCCTCTCAATTTAAGGATGGTACCTAGTGTAACGTGTGCAGTGTAGACTTAGTTCACCTAACCTAGTGGGAATCAAACTAGGGACATGCACAATGCATTAGATTATGGGAAACACCTTCGAAATAGTGGCACCAACTAATTAAGCTAACCCTATAGGTCATATTTTAAGTTATTTAAAAAAAAGGAATTATAAAGTCAAATAATTTGGAAAAAATTATTGTAGGTTTGTGACAAATGGATTTATGCGATACTTCTTGCTTGGATTGAATCTTTATTTTTGTCTCATGGAACACTATGGAATACATTTTGAACCTCTAGAATGACACTAAATGGTTTGATCCCCTCCCTAGAGGATTCAATGTCAACAAAATATCTTCATTCATTTAAGTAGAATTATTTCTTTAAGTTGTTGAGTTTTTGTTTGGATTTGAAGCCATGATTTTTTCCAGTTTTAACAATCATAATGTAGGAACAAACCTTTAAATGATGCAAAGAGGATGAACAAAATATGCCAATGATACAATCTATTTCAAACATAACCATACTAGATTAAAAAAGAAAAGAAATAAGTGAAACAAAGAAATCTAGAAACTCAAATATTCAAAGGCAATTAAAGGCTAGATATATTCTTTTGTATGATTAGTTATAGATGAATATGATGCTAAGCATACAATGATTGTAGAATACAATTCATAACATCCACGAAGCCTTGACATTCTTCAATGACATGCAATTCCATGGTGTAAGACCAAACTCAATTGTGATGTTTACTATTTTGCATGTATGTTTTGATCTACTGGCTCTAACTAGAATTCTCAACCCCATGAAGCCTCAATATTTTTAAATTAAATTAATTTGGTGTAAAACCCAACTCAATCACAATATTTACTTTTTGCATATGTGCATTGATTTATTAACTCCAGAACATGGTAAGCAAATCCATGGTTATGCAAAAGAATTCCCACCCTCATGAAGTCTTGTCATCCCTGTAATGAAATGCAAGCACATGGCATAAAACCCAACTCAATCATAAGTGTTTATGTTCTTCGTGTGTTGTTGATTTATTCATTGTAGAAAAAGGTAAGTACAATCATTTTTATGCAAAAAGAATATCCACCCCCATGAAGCCTTGAGATTCTTCAATGACATGCAAGTCCAAGGCATAATTGCCATGCTTAGTGGTTTTCCTATGTGATTTGATGATGTAGCTCTAGCACAAGGTAAGAAAATCCATAATTATGCAAAAATAATGCCCACCCCAAGGAAGCCTTGGCATTATTCAATGAGATGCAAGTCTAGGGCATGCTACATCATGCACTAATTAACTTGAATTGTTAGTTCCAAACATTGAAGGTTGTAATACTAGAGATTTAAAACAACCTTGATGCATTAAGTGCAGTGGACTTGTTAAAATTGTGAAGTATAGGTGCTTCCTGGAAACCTATGTTTATGAGCTAGTTCTTTGTGGAGTTAATGAAGCCTTGACATTCTTCAACGAGATGCAAGTCTAGGCATATTGCATCATGTAATAATTACCTTGAATTATTAGTTTGAAACTTTTGAAGGTTGTAATGGTAGAGATTTAAAACAAACTTGATGCATTAAGTGTAGTGGAATTGTTGAAATCATATAGTATAGGTGTTTTCTTGAAACCTGTGTTTATGGGCTAGTTCCTTGTGTAGTCATTATATGGATCGTAACCTAAAAGTTCAAGCCCATGTTCAAATGACCCATTCCTAATACCATAGCTTTTTTCTTACATGTATCTCAAGTTTGAACATAAACCACAATTTCTTAGCTCCAAGCCAAGGACAAGTTCAAAAAGTTCAGTTGCTAATCAATGGATCAAGAGAAGAAAAACGTGACAGTTTTCGAATGGGGTCTTGGACTAGATTCCAACAACAAAGCTGAAGCATATGCATTTCTTTTGGGATCTCAAATCCTTAAAAGAAAAAATTATCTGAATCCAGTCATATTTGGAGATTGTTCAATTCTAATCCAATTAATGGTAAAGAAAGAAAGGTCGAAAAATGTTCGCCTCGGGCAAATAACAACCGAAATACACCACCATCTAAAAAATCTAGATAATGTCACCTTCTACCACATTCTGAGAGAAAATAATAAGGATGCAGATAAACATGCCAACAAGGTGGTTGCTCTTCCCCCATGGAGTTTTAAAAATTGAAAATGAAGTCTCCAAGCAAATCATCCCCTAATTCCTCTCGTCCTTATCATTTTCTGATTTACCTCCTCGTGCTTTGGATTATCATCCTCAAAATCTTGCTCTATCCTGCCCTTGTCAGCTCTATTATCCCAAAGTAATTTGTCTCTGCCCCATTATCCTTCTCGAGTTGCTCCTCTTTTGACTCCTATCTTCCTCGCAATCCTCCCTTCTCTACTTAGAAGAGTCTTTCTATTGCTGCCCCAGAAGAAACTTTATTGCCCTAACTTCGCAATGCCCATAAGAAATTTCGCTGCCCTAACTTCGCATTGCCCAAAAGAAACTTTGTTATACCCAGAAGAATCTTCACACTTCTCTTTGTTGCTCCTTCTTCGCACTCCTTTTAGCCCTCTCTTCATACCTTTCTTATGCCTTCTCTTCACACTTTTCTAGTGGAGATTAGATCGAATTGTGTGTCTCCAAATGAGGCTGAGTTGGGCTATTTATACACTTCTTCACTTGACCTTTAGGCCGACTTGACTACTAGAGTTAGGCCGACTTTACCTAGCAGCTTTTTCATCGTTTGGAAGTCGACTTGAAGATTTATGTGACAAGTTCTTGGAGGATACTTTACATAGACAATATTGACCTTTTACAAAGTGTAACATGACTTAATTACATGACAATGACTCTTACATTTTATGACTAGATGATAAATAAATCCTAAAGACTCTCAATGGAAGCCTTGACTCAAAAACAAAATCCCTTGCTCATGAAATCTATGAAGCAAGTCAATATAATAATTTCATTTTTCTTATTTACATCTCATTACATAAAATCATAATTACATGTCATTATGAAAACCAAACCTAGTTACACTTTTCAACACAAGTATGGCACCAAGTAAATACAAAAATTGGAAAATTTACCTTAAAGGAAAGGATTTTATGATGTGGCTAAGCACTCTAAAGAGGTCATCTTTATTCTTCGATGGGGCCTCAAAATCAAATCCAAGTAGAGTTGGCGTTGGTGATTATGTAATGGATCAAGAGAAGAAAAACGTGACAGTTTTCGAATGGGGTGTTGGACTAGATTTCGACAACAAAGTTGAAGCATATGCATTTCTTTTGGGATCTCAAATCCTTAAAAGAAAAAATTATCTAAATCCGGTCATATTTGGAGATTCTTCAATTCTAATCCAATTAATGGTAAAGGAAGAAAGGTTGAAAAATGTTGGCCTCGGGCAAATAACAACCATAATACACCACCATCTGAAAATTTTGGGTAATGTCACCTTCTACCACATTCTAAGAGAAAATAATAAGGATGCAAATAGACATGCCAACAATGTGGTTGCTCTTCCCCCATGGAGTTTTAAAAATTGAAAATGAAGTCTCCAACCAAATCATCCCCTAATTCCTCTCGTCCTTCTCATTTTCTGATTTACCTCCTCGTGCTTTGGATTATCATCCTCAAAATCTTGCTCTATCCTGCCCTGATCAGCTCTATTATCCCAAAGAAATTTGTCTCTGCCCCATTATCCTTCTCGAGTTGCTCCTCTTTTGACTCCTATCCTCCTCGCAATCCTCCCTTCTCTAACTCTTGGATCATGTGATTGACCTTTCTCCCTATATCTCCCTGCCCCTTCTCTTCTCCGTTGCAATGCATCCCATTCTCTTTTGCAGGTCGATCTCCCTGCATCTCCTCCCTATCCTTCAGCTTGGCACCTTCCCCTTCTCTACATTCTCCTATCTCGCTAATTGGGAATCCCTTTTCTGGTGCAGTGCCCTTCTCCTCAAGTAGTCTGTCTTAATCTCTCCAAATGCACCCGATGGACAATCCTCCTAAGTCTCAACCTTGCACCCACTGAAAAGCGCACAAAGTAGTGATGGAGCATATAAAATCAATGCTTGAGCAGTTGTGCAATCAAACAAGATCGAAGAATGCTCTCATCTTTTAGCAACTCAGTAAACACAGTGAGGAGTTTGAAAAAATCAATAACAGATGTGCACAATTGGAGAATATAGTCAATTTTTCTGAGAGAAGTAATAGCAAAGAAGCCAAGGGAAAGCTCCAATACCCTGGATCAAAGCAATAGAAACTAGCAACAAGAGGAAAAAAACAGTCAATCATTATTAAAATGAATCACAAATCTAGTGCATCAACACCATTTTGTATTCAGCCAGAAGTATTCTTAGAATTAGTTATTTTTTTATCTTTATCTATTGCTATGAAATGTAAATATAAATTACTGTTGCAACAGCGTGTTAAGATCTACAAGCTTGGTACTGTAGGCAAATTAGGAATCTACAAAGTAAACTTAGCAGCTGGGCAAGAAGATGCAAGGATTTTGTTCTCCTATACTTCCTTGATCTCTTCAGCGATTTTGTAATTAGAAGTGTTGCTTCCCCCTATCTTTCGGAATGAAAATCAAAATACCCAGCCCTTGTTAAAAAAAAGATAGACAAAACTACAGTAGCTCAAGTTAAATATTTGAATGATCTATGATTTCAAGTGTTGTTAAAAGCGCGATTAAATCGCGCTTTTTATTAGAAAAAAGCGGGCTAAATTTTTTTGCCGTTTTTTTGGGAAAAGGCGCGCTTTTTTGAAAAAATGCGCTTTTTTCGAAAAAAAACACGCTTTTTGGGGAAAAAAGCTCAGGCTGGCGGGGCAATGCAATTTATAATGAAAAATTGAAAAAAATGAAAAAAAAAATGAATATTTTTGTACCAAACGATTTTTTCCGCTTTTTTCCCGATTTTTCCGATTTTTTCCCTGCGCCGATTTAATCCCGCTCGCGCTTTTAACAACATTGATTTCAACTGACCTTTTCATATGATCGATATGAAAAGATGGCAAAACTAATATGTGTAACAATAAAAACAGTAGAAGAAAATAATTTGAGATTGATCACAATGAAGATTGTTTGTAATTGACTACATTCTTATTATTCACATTTTCTATCATTCAACATTGCTACATTTTCACTTTGTAGTCACTATTTTATTTCATCATTTTTCATCATTCAAGTTACTAACAGTGTCTCGCATCTCAAAAAACAAAGGTAACTAAGCAAATTTAAAATTAAAATTAAGCAAATTATCTTAGACATATCTAGCATATTTAAAAATATCAAAATAATTAGATGTTCAACAAATTTTATATGACCGGACATGACTGAAACCAACCTAGATCCATCTTAACCCCTGATCTATCAAGCGCTGAGAGGGAGTGAGACTGTCACTATAATCCTGAGCCTAACGCAACCGCCCACAAGACATGCTAGACAGGGAAACAGAGTTTCAAACCTGGGTGGGGCCCCTATATTGGTTGGCAAATGCCTTCCGGTGCAGAATGTCCACCATTCGGACTAGCCCGATGGGCTTTTGTGTGTGTAAGTTAAACAAAACAGAAACAAATACCAAGGATCTAGTCGTTAACTTCACTATTACAATTGTAATTTACCACTGCCCGATGAATTTTGAAATATTTTTTTTGGAACTGCTGAATGCATTCACAGAGAATCAATTTGTACAATCTAAAAAAGTGCAACCGCTAGTAACCACAATAAATTGGAAACTAGATCACTGCTTTCATATTTCTAAAATATTTTTAGCAAAGTTCTATATTTGTATATCAAAAACACAGGAGGTAATGGCTCTCCTTTAAGAACCAAACGAAAGTGAACAAAAATATTGGTATGGGAAAAATACAACTGCGGTTTAAAAAGGGTAATAAAAGTAGCAGAAAACAAATCAAATTAGAATATGTATTGACGGTAAAACATTTTAGGAGCGAGGGAGAATGAATAATATGAAATTTACTATTTAGCCCACTTATAATCTTGTTATATGCATTCGAAGAGGTTATCCTCTTTATGATTTCTATAGACTCTTTATCCTCTTCAAATTATAATCAAACTAAATGGGTGAACTGCCATTTATATTCACGTTCTCTATTTCCTTTCGTCACACTTCCTCCCACCAATGAAAGAGAAGGTGATTTCAAAATTGTGGCAATACAAATAATAGTATTATTTTCAAAAACATGAAAAAATAACTTTTCATTCATCATTACCATGTACAAATAAATAATCATCAATACACCATACTGGTGAGATGATTCAACTTTGAAATGCACAATTGAAGAGGTGGTATGCTTATTTACAGGTAATTTAGTAATTCAGGTGCTCTTCCCCCTTCCCGTGGTAAACTTAAGAGGATTTAAATAATATGATATGGCGGTCTGCATTGTCTGCTGTAGACTTCTCTTCCCATTCTCACTCCTTTTCATCTGACTTGCCTTCTTCCATGTCCTCAAGCTTCTGAGACAACCCATCCCGTCTAAATGCCTGCCAGTTCATTAAAAATATAAATGAAAACTAGTATCAGACTGGTTGCTTTTCTGCAAAAATCATTGACAGCTGAAGCAATTATCCCCAATGTTGGGATTTTTAGTTCACCAAGCGTTTCTCCTGGATATGGTAATGTCAAAATCAAATAATTTCTGTTTCTAATAACTATAGTGCAATTCTCTCCACTCCAATCCAAATAAATGGCACAAGATACGTGGAAACAGAGATTATATCACCTAAATTGTTGACATTTATTTATAAGAAATTGACAAAAACCTCGAGACCAAAAATGGAAAGGTCCAGACTTAAGCACCTAAGTGGAGATCTAAACCATTTTAGCAATATTTGTATGCATATTGGAATTTTAATATCATTCCATATGCATTTTGTTTCAAAGAGTAGAAGAGTTTCAGCCTCAAGAACGTCCAATAAAGAAGAAAAAACAATCGATTTCTTGAAAATTTTGTGACTAATTTATATTTATAAATGTATTCAAGAATTTGTTTTGATATTTTTGAGATTTTTGGTCTGTTAGTTCTTTGGGTTCATGAGAGGGTGGAGATCAAATACTGTAGATGTAATAAGAAATACAATCAAAAGTATGCTGACCTTACTGTATTCATACTGTACCAGATATCTACTGAATTTGATAATGGCACTGAATTTTCAGGCAGCAAAGATCAAAATGGCTGAATCTTGCCACTATGATTTAAACAGCATTGTTATTGTTATAACTTATAATATTCAAGGCACCTCCAAGATAGCCTTTATTCCTTACAATATTAGAAAGTGCTAGGCAGGGATGATGTAGACAAGTACACCAAAAATGAATTATACACAGCAATTTATGCATAAATCCATACTGAATGAATTATATTAATCGAGAATCAAATATTATATGATACAAGAATGCAGGGCTGCTTGGGAGCAGGAGCAGAAGTGAGAGCGGGGAGCGACATTTTCAAAAAATCCTGGGTCAGGAGCGAATCGGGGGCAAATTTTTATATAATATATATTTTGATGCATATATGTCAACAAAAGCATGTAGAATGATGAATTAGATATAAAAAGCATAAAAACATGGATTAAACCATATAACATCAATCATCTCAACCACATGTCCACAGATTAGTAACATACAACCTATGTTGCCAGGAAACTTGGGTTCGGGGACGGGTACGGGGACGGGGACGTCATTTTCTTAAACAGGGTGCGTGGGTTCGTCGGGGGTATATTATAATTTATATATATAATATATAAATATTATATTTTAAAATTATAATATAGTGAATTTGTATATTTTTCAACTTTTAACAAGAAAACTAAAATACTTATGATTTAAACTTTAAATATTTAAATGTGCACATCATTGAACATTCAACATTCACAATGAAATTTCAAAATTGCTAGTGTTATATCAAGTGCAAATTGGAGTTTACATATTAGTAAGAATCATGATATATGTCCATTGTCATTCTACATTCAAAATTTGCCTTAATGCATCTCCAAACAAAACTAGGAGATTTTAAAATACTAAAATAAAAATAGCTAATGGTGAACAATGGCTTCCTCAAGCCATGTCATCAACATCACTTAGATCTTCAATTAGCATGCTCTCCAAGTAGGAATCACTCTCATCTTGAGGTTCTTTCTCATCCATAGCAACTGGAGGTAGCTCAATAAGGCCATCTGGTTGTATCTCCTCGCCCACACACATAGCTTCATTTGTGTATTGGCCCCATCTCTTGAAAGGACCCTCCTTGTAACCAAGATCTTTTTGAGATATGAGACAAAGTGTGCTATGAATGTACACTAAGTTCTCTACCTTCTTTGAGCCCAACCTATTTCTCTTTACTGAATGGATAAAGGCATAAGTACTCAAATTCCTCTCGAAAAATGCAGAACTAGCTACTTGGAATATTAGGGGAAGCCCATTAAATTAATTTTAAAAATTTTAAAATAAAAAACTAAATGAACTCCAAGAACCCGATTTTGGGGTTCCAAGTACCCATCATCAGGGTTCTTCGTACCTGTCAAGACAAAAGAACCCAATTTTTTTTAATGGAGAACCCGGTTCTTCATAGAAGAACCCGGTTCTTATGGGTTCTTCTCAGAAGCACCCATACAAGAATCCGGTACTTGGGTTCGAGAACCCCACCCCTGGGTTTGGGAACCCGTGCAACATAGCATACAACATATCGAATCTCATGATTCATCAATCTTGAAGTTTCAAGTTTTCAAAATTCAATATATAACATACGTCATTAGTGATCACAAAAGTTGTATATGTAACCATTACCAATTTACCAAGTAACCAAACTATAACAAAGAATATCTAACATGAAATGAAATGTTTCAACTTTTAACTTTCATGAAGCATCATATTGATAATTCATTACCAATGAGTTACAATTGCCAACTTCAAACTTAAATTGTCATATATTGTTTACAAAAAATATCATAATCAATGTTTTAAAATTCGGCCGAATCAAATCCGAAACGGCAGAGTTGATCCGAGTCATTGAGGAATTTTATGACCCGGCAGAAAAACCAGTTTGGGAGGCCGAGTCATGACTGACTCGGCCAAGTTATTGTATGACTTGACCGAGTCAGTCATGACTCGGTCAACCCGACCGTTTCCACATCTACTCGACTGAATCATTAAATCCGGCCAGTCACCCAAAAAAAGAGGGATTTCTCTAAAAAAATTTTAACTTTTTAACATTTTGTTGATTGTTGGGGACTCTAAGGTGTTTTCTAAATTGGTTAATTGTTGGGGACTCCAAGGTGTTTTCTAAATTGGTTAAGTGCTATTTGGGGTCCATTCCCCTTTCCTAGTATTGATATGCTATTCAAATTTCATCCTTTTACTTAAATTTTTAATATTAGCATGAAATGAATCAAGATGTTTGAGAGTGGTTCGGCCTCATTGGATTTCATATGGAGAAAGTAGAATTTTAGATTTCATTCAAAATCCAGTAGACTTATCAATTTTTCAAGATTTCAGGATTGGAGGATTGCAATGTTTCCATTGAATTTTGTCATGTATTAGGGTATGGAACTCATATTTAATCAAGAGCACCAATCCCTCTATGTACCTTGATGTTAGTGACATTGGTTGTGAACTCCTTCGGGATTCGCTCCCAAACTAGGAGCTTCTGAAAAAGTCGCTCACTCCCGTTTTGCTCTCACTCCCCACTTTCGCTCCCGCTCCCAAGTAACACTGAGCCAGATGATGTTGGCAACTCTAGCAGTAGCCAGTAGTACTGGTCACAGACTTTTGTTGTAGAGGCCATTTATAGCCTCCTTGGTTATGTGTTTTTGTTTTGATCTCTATATTAACATCGTGTATGTATTGGACAGTGCATTGGGTGCCAATTTGATATAATGGATATATTCATGAGCCTACTTTGATCATATGTTGTCTTTTATCTATATTCTAATGCTGTGTGTTTGGAAACATGAATGAAAATCTTTAAAATTGTGTTTTTATAAAAAATAAATATTTAATGTATTTTTTACAACGACTGAGTCATTGAAATTGAGTCGGCCGAGTCAATACCGAGTCGGAGTTTTAAAACATTGATCATAATATATATGAAAGAGTCAATAGTTATAAAAACTACTAAAAACTAGAAAAGACAAGTAAATCTATTATCCACTGCTTGGGCCTCTTTCCAAGAGAAATGTCTAATTGTTACGAATAAAATATATATAAATAATATAAATATAAATAAATAGGGCAATTGTAATAATGATTAGTTAATTAATAATTAGTACTGAAGAGACATGTTTAAATGGGACATGACCTTTTATGAAGAGGCACCGCCTAGTATATAAGCAAACCCTTCACTCTCATTTGTAACACTATCATTCTTATTCATACATTTAATATATACTTTTGTATCTCAATGGAGATCTACATATTCCAAGTCTTTTGGAGTATTTGACTTAAGAACAAACTTTGTTAATTCCATTTGGTATCAGAGTTATTTGATCCTTTGGCCGCTCAACTGCTGCACAGGGCTAGTCTGATCTGGGTTTTGGCCATCAAACATTGAGTGATTGAGGCTTTTAGCCACACAACTAATTGGAGGTTCTCCATTTCGTTGTTAAGACTTTGGCCATAAATAAAATTTAAAAAAAAAGAGATAAAGATAGAGTTAAAAGAAATTTATAAAAAAAATTATTTAAACAAAAGTGAAAAAAATAATTATAGCAAAAAAAGAGAAAGATAATATATATATGTATAAGAAATAATAAATATAAAAAAAAAAAAGAGATCTAAAAAAATAATATAGAAAACAAAATATTAAATTAAAAAAACACAATAACAAAAAGGTTTATAAAAAAGGAAGTATACAAAAAATTACATAAAAATATAATTAAAAAGAGAAGAAGGGCAAAATAAAAAAATGGCCGCTGGCCCAAACCACCACCTCCACTGCTAGACGAAACCACAGTTGCTATCCCCGTTCCGTTGAATTCGACCAACAGTGATCATAAATTGTGATTCCAGAATTATTGCCGTGAAACTACAAATTACAGCGACCATATACTATCTGTGGTTCGACATTTCCTGCACTTGCTACTTTCTAAGAGAAGAAAGAACACTGTGATAGTAGAGTAGAAAATTATTTCCTCGTGTGATTTTTTGGATATATCTATAAGATTTCCTGCAATCACAACATTTTTCAATACGTACAACCATCAACTACCAATTTTGTCGCTGTGTTGTACCGTAATCTGCCGTTTCAACAGTGTTTTGTCCACACAAATGGGTGCATACGAATAGGTGTGTTCTTTTGAAGAGAATCTTTTATTATATTCCCAATTCATATTTAATTAAAGGGCATACCATAAAAACCATAAAGTTTTTGTTATAACAATTAGAATATCGCAATATCCCAAATATTATAAAGGGAAAATAATACTAAGTGGTAAATTAAAAGGGTTAACAGTATATGCATTATTTATAAAAGTTAAAGGCAGAACCATATTATCATATTATTATATCACCCAAGCGGAAAAGGGAAAAACCGAAAAAAGGTAATTAGAAAGTTATTATTCTCTCAGTATTCCTTTTCAATTGTTATTTTTATTAGTTAAATCAATTATATTTAGAACACAAAATGAGCAATAGGAATAAATGCTTTTATTAATATAATTTTTATGATGAATCAAGAACAATATATATAGGGCTCCGATCCTTGTTGAAGACACAAATCTTCAATCCCCTATGCTCCAACCGCCAAGCACCAACTTGGTATTTTGTGAGGCTCCAACCTCTAGGGCATCGACCTTCTCTTCTCAAGGCACTGATCTTGCGTTTAGAGGCTCCAACCCCTAGGGCACCAACCCTTCTTTGGTACAGTCTCCGACCTAGTTTCTTGAGGACATTAATCCTCTAGGACACCAACCCTCTGGGCTCCAACCAACTACTATACTTTGTCTAGATATATTTATAGTAATTCACGACTCCCAAAAACCTACAACTTCACGGTAGTCTCCATGCAATATCATCAATAACAACCTATCTTCATATGAAGGAGTCTTCACAATTCTTCATATTTCCCAATAGAGTCTGCAAAGTTTACCTCATGATGATTTCAACAATGCATCATGATCTTCAATAAAGTCTCCAAGATCTGTTGATGCTTATCGACAAGATATCTGCGATAGGCCTCAATGTCTTTACAAAACAACGCTTTGTTTCGATCCTCTGTTCTTACTGTCGCGGTAATTGCTTCAGGAGTCGATCTTCACGAGTAATTCCTTCAGAGGAGTGACTATTGCAGCTACATGTTGTGTATTCAATTAAAACGACCTTGTCTATGCAGTCTTCTTAACAGATCGCAACTGCACTTCTATGGATTCATTCTAGGTCCGATCCTTTCAATGAATAACCCAGTGAACAAAATGATTGACCTTTGGTTTCCTTCTTCTTCAGTTGGACTTTCGGCTTCCTTCTGCGCTTGCTCGACCTTTGGCGTCCTCTTTCGCTTGCTCAACCTTTTTTTGTTCCTTCACATTCACAAGTTGTGAACTATCCTTCTGCTCTGTGTTCGTTGCCCAGATTCAATTCCATACTCAAGGTGAAGAATTTTAACGTTATATATATATGAATCTCATCAATACCCAAAAGACATGATCATTGGAAGAGAGGTCGACTTGTGTATGGGGTCACACTTTACAATTATATCATAAACCTATTTATTTATGAAAATTCTTATTATAATAGATGTTTGGCGATCCCACATGCCACATCGCAATCGCAACTTCATAAAACTCCCACAATTGCAACTTCGAAGATCTGCACATAACATTGCCAATCCCCTACTACCGACGGAGCAAATGTGATATGATATTGAACAATTGTTAATAAATCCGTCGGGTCCACAACTCTATTGCAATCAATGATGAAAGATTAGATGATTAGAAAAATGTCATGAGAACCAACAACAGAAAACCTCTATCCCCGGCAACAACGCCAAAAAATGTTGTCGTTGCCGGCTCAAATGAAAAGATGAGAAATGAGAAGAATGATGAGGAAATGTCGTTGAAACGCCGAGAATAAATGTCCCCAGCAACGGCGCCAAAAAATGTTGTCATTGCTGACTCAAATGAAAAGATGAGAAATGAGAAGAATGATGAGGAAATGTCGTTGAAATGTCGGGAACAAAACGTCCCTGGCAACAGCGCCAAAAAATGTTGGCGTTGCCAGCTAAAATGAATGATAGAAAGATGAAAGATGAAAAATGAATGTTGTAAAGGCAAGGCCCAATAAATCGGTCCCCGGCAACGGCGCCAAAAAATGTTGTCGCACAAAGTGTCTAGGCACCGCGACAATGCTCAGAGTAAGGGTTGCAACTCTTAATCTTTACTCACTCTGTTTACACTCTCTCTTAGACAAGTCAAGAGGGGTAGTCCCTAAGGTAAATGGATGAGGATAGCCTGTGGAACACGAGCTCTAGGAGATTTTAAGGATGAACAACTTGATGAATTAAGAATAAGTCTCAGTCAATTGAGATAGATAGACACAATCACAAGATAAAAATGACTACAGACCAATGCTTTTAATTTGAATTAACCAAAGACTAAGTAAATGACATGTCACCCAAAGCAGTTTATAAATGTCTGACGAATAGTGACAATCATGAATGATCAATGTAAACGCCCAAAACTGCAATATGCAAGAGACTCTAAATTTAAAATAATTTTCAATAATGACCTAGATCTAGAATTAATTAACTTTCGCTTATCGCCAATATAAATTTTGAAACATTAACCGTACTTGACAATAGAGAAATATCAAAAATGCATTTAATCACCAAATAACACTAAGGAACTTCAGATAAACAATTTAATTATTCCATAGGAACTTAATTTAACGTGAAAAATAAAGAAAACAAATCAAAGGGTCAATAAAAAGATTTTTAATGGGCCATAGGCCACATTAAAAATATTTAATGTGAAAGCGCAAGTCCTTTAATTTATTTTATTCCAAATTCTAAAGTCAAAAAAAAAAAAAAAAATTAGATTTTTTAAATGTTTTAGATTTTTTTTTAATTTTGAGGATTTTAGATTTTTCAAAAATTTTTATATTTTTGAGTTCAAAAAAAAAAAAAAATCAAATGTCACAAATAAAAAAAAATAAAAAAACCCTTTTTATTGTTTTTTTAATGTTTTAAATTTTTAAATATTTTAGAGTTTTTTAGTTTTAGAATTTTAAATCAAAAATAAAAATCATAAATTACAAAATAAAAATGAAATGAAAATGAATCAAGATAAAAGTGAAAACAAAAATCGGAATTTTTTAAACTTTTAATGAATCTTAAGTTTTATTTAAATGAAATAAAAACGAATGCACTAACCTAAAAAATGAGACTAACACATACATCAAAAATCGATAGCTTTTTTATTATTTGTTGTTCAGGTTGAGCTCGACGGTGGCAGTGTGCAGGTAGCAGAACGCAAGATGTTGGAGCTGAAAGATGCAACGAGAGACACAGGTGGCAGGCTGCGGAGGAGAGTGAGGGTGAGGAGAAGGAATACGCAGGTCTAAGACTGAGCAAAGGGAACTAGAGAAGACGCGGAGGGGAAGCAACAGCTAGCTCGGCAGGAGCCAAGGAGAAGAGAGTCGACGGGGCAACAACAACCAACTCGACGATGGCAGGGAGGACGCAAGAATGTGGTGGGTAGGCCTTGGGAAATGGAAAGGAAAGGTTGCAAGTTGGAGTTGCGAGAGGGGGAATGAAGATGTAGTAAGAGGAAGTGGAGTGGGAATGCGGGTGAGAGATCGATGGAGGATGGCAGCCAGGGTTTGCAGGAGAATGGTGCACAAGACAACGTTTCAAGAGCAGCAAAATGAGCTCGAGTAGGGAAGGGATGAGGATCCCAAGCAACCACAAATAGAAACGCAGGTATAATGGAGTTGTGGGCACTGCGGATTTGTAGAAAGATGCAGCAGAAACGCAATGAATCTTCTCTGCAATAGGGGTATGGCAGCAAATAGGATACAGGCTTTATAAAAAAATTCAAAATTTTCTACAACACAAAAGCAAACAACCCCAGGAAGCAGACAGGAGAAAATGGCAGCCAAAGAACCCAAAAAAAAATTCCATAAAATTCTTATTAAGACGTACTTCTGCTTAAGATTTATTAATGAAACCCTTAAAAAATTTAAATTTATTCCAGATTTAAAAAATTTAAGAAACCCTTGGATTGCAAAAAATCTGGATAGTATCCCTGGAAAAATGATTATGAGGCCAGATTTTACCCTCTAAGGCCTAGATCTGGCTTCAAACCAAACTCCACCTTTAGATCTGCAACTTGTACCTATAAATAAAAACACCCAGAACCTGGATGTACAAAAAAAAAAAAAAAAAAAAAAAAACCCACAAACCCAGAAACCCAAGTCAGAAAAACCAAAAACAATTTACAGATCTATGCATAGAAATGGAAGATCTATCAGATCTGGAGAGTGTGAGTCCAACTCCGTTCCCAGATCTGATAATCTAAGGCTCTCAATAGCCAGATTCATCAATTTTGCACGTAAAAAAAATTAAAGTTTAAAAGAAGTGTTGAGCTCAAAAGCCTTCATGCATCACTAGTAAAAATCTTATGATAAGCCCGGGATCAAATTAAACTGGGCCCTTCAGAAAACATAGATCATGAGTTGGCTGGTCCAACTGAAAACTTCCACGAATGCCCGATGATCTAAAAAATCAAGACTTTCCTGCAAACTCAATTCAACCATCAAAATAGAGCAAGAAAATGATAATAAAATTCAGATAAATAGAGATATCTGCTATTACATTCAAATTTAAATTATTACTTAAACCCCAGCGATTGAGCAACATATGTGTACTCAAATCACTCTTCAGAAGCTATTATCAATGGCTAAAAAAAAATTACACATGAAAAACGACACATCTTACAGTACTTCCATGAAGAGTAACACCAACGAAAATTAACCCCAAAGTCTTTATTTATTATCCCAATAAAAATTACACAAGAGCTTTTCACTTAGCACACGAGTCAAAGGTCAGATCAATTAACTGACAAATGACTTCATATTTAAAGATAAATCCTCCAACGACTAGTTCGAGTGATCTTTGTCAAAGCAATATCGCCCGTTGATGAGGATCAAAATTTCTTTTAATCTCATCCGTCGAAATTTTAAATTTTTGAGGAAATTCAAATTTTTCAATTAAATTTTTGAATTAATTTCCTCAAAATTTTGACTTTGACTTAACCCCAGGGAACAAACGCTTAAAATTTAGGAAAATAATTAATTTACCCTAGTCCCAAGACCTTTTAAAATTTGAATTTTAATGACGAATTTTGCCTTTGGAAAATTTAAATTTACCTAGGACCTAGTATTAATTAAATTTTTGGCTTAAGATTTTAATTAATTTTTTCCCAGAAAATTTAATTATTAACCTATGAGGGGATAAATTATTTTTCCAACCTTCAAGACACTTTACATCATAATTTTCATATCTTTTACATCATAAGGGGGAAAACGCATCTTAAATAGACCCTCAAAGACTACCCATTTCTGCGGCACAAATATAATTAGCAGACCAAACAATTTGTAATAAAATAACCTAACCAAATAGTTAGGATTATTCCCAAATCACTTTTACATAGACTCAATCTATAACACTAAGACTCGCTTAAGATCCCAGTGACAAAATACATTCCGACTTTGGGGTAAGACTGAAGAAAAGCTCTGTCAACCATCCAAGAATGGATCGGTGAGATAAAAAACCTCCCAAGATGTAAGTCGTCACCAAAAAATTAGGTTTACCTAGACAATTACATACATGACACAGATCTGCCAAGATTAATTATATCATATACGTGCAGAATGGGTTTACATTATAACATGATAATCAGTCTAATCATGATAACTGAACGGCACAAACACATCGATCAGGCGCTATCCCTTTTGCGAAAAAAGGGGTGCACTGCTACAGGTCGGTGACACTTAGTGGTCAACAGGGGGATTGCAATGTTTCCATTGGATTTTGTCATGTACGAGGGTATGGAACTAGTATTTAATAAAGAGCACCAAGCCCTCTATGTACTTTGATGTTAGTGCCATTGATTGTCAAACTCCTCTATTATGACTCTCAGTCTCTACTAAAAATGTACCCATCACTCAAACAAAATCTTGACATGACATGCTATGCTTTTTCTATCTTATTTTAATGCCTAAATGGTTATATTAATGACAAGACCCCAATACTACGTCACAAGATCCGTCGAACTTTAACCTTGAAGTTCAAATTTTAACGAACCTTAAAAAGAATTTGAGGTTCGTCAAACCTCATCGAACCTCATAGCCATTGACCAAGTCCATAGATCAAAACTCATAACTTCATGTCACAACTCAAGCTTGTAATTTATCCTTGCAGATTCCAAGTTTGTGATAGCATTTTTTATGTTTATTGATGCTGATTTATTACTATTTTATCCCATAATTCATTTAAAATTAATATATATGTATATATAGACGAACCTAATGGTGAACCTCATCCTAACCTCATCAAAAAATTCGAACTTAAACCAAACCTAATCATTGTCGAACCCAAACCATGTGACATTGCCCCAATATAGGCAATGGTTTTAATGATATGTAGGTATTTGTTGTAGCATGATTGTTTTTGGATGCTAGAGGCCATCTAGAGCCTATTCGTTGATGTATTTTTGGTTCAAAGATGGATTGCACTCGATGCTATTTTGGTTATGTGCACCCTTACATGCTATGTAAATGAGAACTTTTGCATATTTGTGTATAAATGGTTTGGATTCATATGGATGCACATGAATATATATGTTTTTCACTAAAATATGAATATTTTATGTACTTTTGGTAAACCGGTTTTTTCCGAGTTTTTACCAGTTCCCAGTCCACAAGGTTTTTCGATTCGATCACCGGTTTGGTTCTGATAACATTGATTTATCCTCAATGATTGCTCTTGCTTCCTTACCATTAGAAACATTATCAGTGATGACTTGGATGACATTGTATGGCCCAAAACTTTCAATTGTTTGAAGTAGTGGTTGTGCAATGTTGATGACGGTCTTGAAATTTTATGAGTAATAATGTGCTGAAAGGAAGACTACACCAGTGGTAGACACACCGAGAACATTTATCAATGGCTTGTCTTTTACATTTATCCAACCATCACATACAATGGATACCCCATAGTCATTCCAAGAATTTGTCAATTTACCCAAAGCATGTGTTATTTTGACTTTTTCATGATCAAGTTTCGTAGTTCTAGCTCTATCATACCCAGGGCTCTTGGGCATCATTGATAGCAAAAACCATTTCATGCCAATAAGGTGAGCAAAGAACATTGAATGGTATCCCACATGCATAGAGAAACCGGAAAATTTTTACATCCACATCATCCCTACACCCTTGATCAAGGAAATCTAATATGGTTCTACACCTTAAAGGGACGTTTGTGCATCTGCCTCTATATCCACTACCATAGGTGGATGTTGATGTAGTTCTTAGTGTTGAAGAAAGTGTAACTGGGTTCAGCCTTCATAATGACATGATCTTTGTATTTGATGTAATAAAAGGAAATAATTTGTTTTTGTAATGTTGCTACATGGGTTTCATGAGCAAGAAGTGTCTCTAGGTAAAAGACTTCTCCTTGATGTCTTTAGGATTTATTATAAATGTCAAAGAGTCATGGCATATGTATAGAAACTCATTATGAGTTCATGTAAATATGCACAAGTCTTCAAAGTTGTGTAACAGCCCTCCAAGACCAAGATCAATGCCTCAAAACAAGCCTTCCGAAGTCTGCAAGCAAAGCAATAAGGGAATAATCATGTCGGCTCCAAACAAATGAATTAAATATATAAATATGTCATGTCGGCTTGAAACAATAGTCATGTCAGTTCATGAACATATGTCGACTCATTATAGAGGTTGATCACTATAAATACCCATGAGGGGTCAACGAAAATGAGATAGAAAAATTTCAGATGTCTCTGATGAGTCATAGTAAAAGCGCAGCCTTAGTCAATGGAGGAAGAGGAGTCGCAGTGAAGGAGCAACTGTAGTCAAGGGAGCCGCAGTCAAGAAGAGCCACAGTAAGGGTTTTGACTGCACCTCGTTTGGGCTTTAGGTGCAGCCATAAACTCGGATGCCTAAGGAGCAGACAGATCTCGCATTCCCTTCTGAGGTCTTGTGGATATGAGGAATAGATTCAAATTGTACTAGGGCAAGTGCACAAGGGTTTACCTACACCTTGGATTGGTAGACAGACTACAGGAGGACAACGGATGTATCACTGTGTATTTGCACAGGTAAACAGAGGTACTGCCTTGGCATCATACTAAATGGTATTCAGTCTCCTAGCAGCCTCAACGTATATATGTATATACTTGTATTTTGGTGCTCTTACAACAACACTCATTATAGACGCAATCAAATCATTATTATGAGAAGGCTACAATGATACAATCTCGGCATTACTACATTAGGTCTCAGAACTAGGAGATTTAGTCTCAGTGAAAGGATAGATACAGTCCTTATGACTATCACAGTCTCGGTACTAATGATGAGGAGCAATATCTTCATAATGAGAGGAAGTAGTACCATAACCTCGGCACAGTTGGAAGAAGCGGTGTCATCAATGAAATAAGGACTATCTTAGTACATGACAATGAAGGAAAAGACTTTATCATGGCACACGTACAGTCAGGATCCTATCCCAAGTTATGACCTTGGATTTGAAGGTCATGAGATTAATCTAGACAAGAGATCTCAATGACATGATGAAGAAGTAGTCAACAAAGATCTCAGTGATGCAACAGTAACAGCTTGAATGGTGCAGCAATGAGGATTATCTCAACAACAAAAGAAAGGAGGATTGATATCTTGGTCTTGGAGAGGCAGAGTGTGTCAAGGGTCAAGGTCTTGGTATTCGTCAATCGAATCTCTATAAGAAGAATTTATGCATGGGTTTTCCTCTCCAAGAGGGAGAGGTTTTGGCCCTGGCAGATAGCCAACCATTTGTGTTCTTGTCTCTTTTTGTTTGATAGCAGTTTGATGAAGTGAACTTACACATGCTAATAATGAAGTAAACAATCAAGCTAAGATAAAATTGCATTAACGCTTCACAAATTGTTATCATCTATTGAAGAATCACCCTAAATATGCATGCCCTAGATTCTTCAACACTTAGTCTATGTGATTGTTGGCTAGTGGTGTCATGTTCAAAGTGACCCTTCGATCTTTTAGATTTGTATTGGGCTTCTTCCTCTTCCCTTATGTATTTGGCTCTTTGTTGTGCTGACACACTTCCACAAGTTTTCATTCCTATTTGCTTAGTTCCATCCCATGCCATTTTCCCACATAGATGCTTTTTGGCACGAGTAGATGAACCTGCGTAAGTGATTTTGCAATGGGTGCATGTAAATTTAGTGGTTCCACCCCCTTTCCCTCCTGAAAGCCTAGTAACATATTTCCAGAAGGGGGTTTGGTCTACCTTGGTTTGCTTTCCATCATCATCTCCACTCTCATTATCCTCCTCCTCTTCCTCTTGGTACTCCTCTCCAGGGTTTCCTAATCCACCACTACCCACTTCTTCATCATCTTCATCACTCCTTCTGCTCCCCAACACCATCATAACAAAAAGAGGAACCAACATCAAGAGAATGCCAAGCCATATAGACATGATGTTTGGTGGAGTTATGGGATTAGACCCTACCTCTTTGGCTCTCCATTGGTGATGCCTTCAATCTCCCAAGCTCTCTCAAACGACAGTCTTCAATCTCCCTTGCAAGCTCCTCAAGCTCCCCAAGCTCAAACCTTCTCAATTTTCCTCTCACTCACCTCCTCAACTCAAGCTCGAAAAGCCCTCTCTTGCTCTCTCAATCATGCAAATGATGCATTGTGGGAGGGGAGGAGGCCTTTTACTTCTTTTGGCCTCTTCCTTCCCTCCCAAAAATATATGTGCAAATTTCTCTGTCACCAGAGCGTTTTTTTTGGCTCGGGAGCAATCGCTCCCTCCATCACTCACGTCAGACCATGGAGCGCACTCTCAGGTTTGCTCCTGAGCGAAGTGCACTTTGAGAGCGGATTTGGGGCGGCGCTCCCCCATTGCCTTGCAAGAACTTGCAAAAAATCATTGTCTATAAATAGTTGCATGCTTCCTATCATATGTGTGTTGATCCTAAGAATAACTGGTCTCCAATTCTTGCAGTAAATGAAGAATGTCTTGTTGCATGTGCTTAAATGATATCCACTTGGGTTAATGTGGGAATTGTCCTTTCCTAGCAATAATACAAGAAATCATGGAACCATGTCTGGTGATATAAGCCTTCATGTTGACAAGATCCTCAAGTAGGGGTTGAAGATTTGGTACAATTTATGCAGGATGACTGACTAGTAATTTAGTCTCCAATGCTTGCAGTAAATGATATGAGTGTTGTTGCATGTGCTAAAAATTATCCACTTGGCTTAATGTGTGAATCATCCTATTTCTAGCACAAGATAGGAAATCATGGAACTGTTCCTCATAATGTGAGTCTTTATGATGAAGAGTTCCACAAATGGAGGCTCAAAAATCCGGTACAATTTCGGCAAGATGGTTAACTAGTACTTCAGTCTTTAATTTCCATTCTTCATATGGCTTAAGCAACTTAACATAGATGACATCATGGATGCCAGCTGCTAGTCAAAGGGCATTGTCAAATATTTACTTCAAAATTATGTGATAGCCATATCTAATAGGTTTGACTTTGTGATGTGCCTTCTCCTTAAAATCAATGTTTGTCCATATGGAGCCAAACTTTATTGCCAACCTGAACGTGATCAACAGTGCACCAATTGTCTATTAACTGCTCCTTAGTTCGACTCTTGGAAATAATGTCAATAACTTTAGCATGTGATTGTTGAAGATGTCTAATGAATCCATTGTCGTTACCTTCTGAAAAGCTACAGAATGATTTTGTACAGGAAAAAATAAGGATATAGACATGTTCAAAGCAACATGAGGAGAGAAACTCCTGTTGAGAGGACAAAGAAGGGTCGCAATAAAGGATACAAGGAGAGGGGATGAATGGGGTTAGGAAAAGTAATGTGTTTCCAATGTCACAAAATGGGATATTATGCTAGCGAGTGTCCATTGAAGATTAAGTGGAAGAGGGAGAAAGAAGTTGCAACTAGGATTGTAGTAGGTGTAGAGGAGGATTCTTCTCAGTTTGAGGTTGACTTCTCCATGGTCTCTTCTTTGTCTTCTATCATGTCAGTCTAGGATTAACTCCATGAATGTGATTGTTGATTTTCACTAAGATAGAACATGGATATATACATGGAGAGGGAGACTATTGGGTTTCATCTCTCAATGTCTCTTCGTCGTCCAATTCCATTTATTTTGTTATTTACAATATTTACATGGTTTTACCTAATCCCAAAGATTAGGTGTCAACATTCTCTCCCCCCCCCTTAATCTGAAGGGATGTTGGTGAGTCCAAGCATCATTCTGAATCTTTCAAACTTTTCCCTTCCAAGCGCTTTGGTGAAGATGTTTGCAATCTGCTCATTTGTGAAACAATGTCGTAGGTGGATTGCTTTGGCCTCAACATGATGTCGAATTAGATGGTATTTTGTATTGATGTGCTTGGTTCGATTATGGAACTTCGGGTTCTTGGCCAACTTTATTGCAGAAGTGTTGTCAATCAAAAGAGAGTTGAATGCTCTTGTTTCTCCTACAAATCTTCCAGAATTTTCTAGAACCACACAATTTCCTTCGTTGCTTCAGTTGTTGCCACATATTCTGCCTCAATTGTGGAATCTACTAGAACAGACTATTTGTGTAATCTCCAAGAGATAGCTCGTAGATACCCCAGTTTCTTTATTTCCATCAAAGTCTGAATCAGAGTATCCAATCAAGCTTAAGTCACCCACCTGTGTATACTCGAGTCCAAAGTCTTGAGTTCCCTTAAAGTACTTTAGAACTCTTTTTGCAGCAGACCAATGACCCTCACAGGGCTTTTGCATAAACCTGGAGAGGATTCCAACAACAAATGAAATGTTTGGTCTAGTAGTGGTCAAGTAGTTGAGACTTCCTACGAGTTGTCTATACTTTGTTGCATCCTCAAATTCCTTTTCTTCAATGGATGTGAGCTTTAAGTTTTGTTCCATTGGACTAGTCAAAGGATTGCACTCACCCATGCCAAACCCGTTCAACAGATCTCCAATGTACTTCTTCCGAGAGAGGAATATAAACTTTAGATGTTGGGTTATTTCAATACCAAGATAGTAGTGAACATAGCCCAAATCTGTGATTTCAAAACCTTTCCTCGGTTCTTTCTTTATGGATGTAATGTAGCTCTCATTGTTCCCTGTCATCAAAAGATCACCTACATACACCACAAGATATACAACTATTTTGCCAATTTTCTTGACAAACAAAGTTGCATCATCAAGATCATAATGTTTGAAATTGAGTTTTGGAAGATGCTCAATTAACTTCTCGTACCAAGGCTCACGGTGCTTTCTTGAGGCCATACAAGGATTTTACAAACTTGCATACTTTATGTTCTTGACCCTTCACAACAAATCCTTTTGGTTGGGACATAAAAACATTCTCTTTCAAATCTCCATTCAAGAAAGTAGGTTTTTACATCCATTTGATGGACTTTCCAACCATTATGTGCTATTAAGGCAAAGAGAGTCGGATGGTAGCCCATTTTGTTGTTGGGGAAAAAGTCTTCTCATAATCGACCCCTTCCTTTTGTGCAAAACCTTTTGCCACAAGCCTAGCTTTGTGTTTGTCAAATGAGCCATTTGCTTTATACTTGTTTTTGAAGACCCACTTGCAGCCTATTGGTTTGGTACTCAATGGAGGATCAACCAACTTCCAGGTGGCATTCTTTATCAAAGCATCATATTCTTTCTGCATCGCTTCTTTCCATTCATCATGAGAAGCATCTTCTTTGAAGGAAGTTGGTTCAAAATCTATAGACAAATTCAGTTCATAATCATAAGAAACATCCATATCAATAGGTAAATTAGAATCATCTACATCACCTCCATTCTGTCTGGTTAAGCTTCTTGTTCCTATCTTTCCAACCTCATCAGGATGAACACTTTCAAGTGTCTTTGTCAGCGATTTTGGAGGACCTTTCTGAGATGGCCCAGATTGCTCAGTGGACTGACATGGCATTGAATCAAGATTTAGTTTCCCAATTTTGTCAATCACATCACTCAAAGTGTCATCAGTGACTGGAGTTTCATGCGGGGGAGAGAGTACTTCAGAAGAAGATTCCACAGATTGATCCAATATAGGAATCTCGCCTTCAAGATGTGGAATCTCATTATCAAACTCTTGAAAAGATTTTGCATGTTCCAATCTCATTAGAGGGCTTTTGAGGTCTAAAATGGACCTCTGAAGAAAAATGTACAACCAAAATAAACTTTATAAGAACCAATAGGATTCAAGATTATGATGTCAACCATGGGAGATGATTCACCATTTTTTGAGTTAAAAAGTAAAAGGATTAAAAAATAATAAAATAATAAAACTACTTTTTTCAACTTGTATTTTCAAGTTATCTCCCTAATGTGTTACTCAAATTTCAAGCGGGAGTACTTGTTGGATGCAAAATTTAATTCCTCATCCAAAGAGTACCCATGTTGCATACTTTCAATGGACCTTGCTACATGAAAAACGTGATATTGCAATCACGTTTTTCATGTATTTCTCATTCGTGTAGCAGGGTCCATCGAAAGTATGCAACATGGGTATTCCTTGAATAGGGAATCAAATTTTTCATCCAACTAGTGTTCCTGCTCGAAATTTAAGTAAACCCATAGAGAGATATGTTGAAAATACGAGTTGAAAAAATAGTTTTTTCTTTTTTCCCTCTCAAATTTAATGATGTAATCTAATCTTATTTTATTATTTCCACTATTATTTTATAATTTCCTTAGGAGGCCAATTTTAGACCTCAAAATTCCCTTAATGATCCAAGAGATCACGCTGTCGCTCAACAACATTGTCAGTCTTGGAAGATTCAAGAAAGATCAAATCTCTAGATATTATAAATTTTTTATTCACTTCATCATAGAGATGGTATGCTTTGGAGGTATTTGAGTACCCCAAGAAGAAACATTTGCGAGTCCTTGCACCAAGTTTGTTTCTTTGTTCCTTAGGTATCATGGCATAATAGGTGGAGCCAAAAACCCTAAGATGCCCCACCGAAGGAATATGGCCAGACCACATTTCATATAGGCAATCTTGTTTTTGATCGAATTAGATGGACACCTATTCTTTATATACACAGCACATAGAACTGCATCATCCCAAAACATCAGTTTAACATTCTTGAAAAACATCATGGAACATACCATATTTAAGATTATCCTGTTCATTCTTTCAACTACTCCATTCTATTGGGGATTATAAGGCACAGTTGTTTGATGTTTGATCCCATGTTGGCAAAGATAGTTTTCAAATTCATTTGATGTATATTTTTTTCCAATATCAGTATGAATAGATCCAATATGAGATTGTGTATCATTTTCAATGCATGCATGAAAGTTCTTGAATGTTTCAAAAGCTTCAGATTTGTTCTTCAATAAATAAACCGAACACATTCTGATGTAGTCATCAATAAATGTCATCATTTATTTATTACCATTTGCAAAAAGAACAGGCATTGGGCCACACAAATCAGAATGAATGAGTTCAAGTTTTCTATGTGCTCTGGAATGAGAATCATGAAAACACTGTTTGTTGTGCTTTCCTAAGATACAAGCATCACATCGCTTAAGTTTCCTAGGAATTGTAAGCAAACCAATAACACCATTTTCTTCAACAAACAAAGGCTGTCATAGTTCAAGTGTCCAAATCTAGCATGCCATAAAAGACTTGACAGAAATGTACCTTCATCATAGTGAGAACTATATGAAAAGTTGCACAAGCAAAGGTTCCTTGCAGCTTCAGAACTCTGTCTTCTTCTATCCCAGTCATGACAAGTGAGTGATCTGATGCTTTTATGACCTCAACATTTCCATCAAATATGTGAATGGAGTGTCCTTGCTGGTGGATGTGGACCAAAGACAACAAGTTTCTCCTCAGCGTCGGGAGGTATAGAAGATCATGTAGAAGAAAGTCTGGAAGACCAAGCAATTTGAGCCTGACGGTGCCAAGCCCTGATGGCTTGAGCTTTGACTTGTCTGCAAAGTGTACTATTCCATCAACATTATCTGTGAATTCTTCAAAGAAATCTCTCCTGAAAGTCATGTGGTAAATTGCTCCTGAATCAAGCAACCAAGCATCTTTCCATGAAGCAAGTTAAGCATTGAATAAGTTCTCAGTTACTTCGATGTTGAAATGTGTCGCAACATAATGAGCAGTCTCGCTTGCTTTTCCTTTCCCTTTGTCAGTTGTTTTACGTTTTCCTTCATTTCTTTCCTACTCAATTTTGTCCCAAGGCAGCTTACATGTAGAAGCATCATGTCCATCTCTATTGCATTGTATGCAATGAAGATCAAACCTTTCTCCTTGGAAATGTCTGCCCCCTTGCCTCTAAAATTCTTCCTTCCTCTTCCTCTTCGTCCACCTCTTCCTCCAGAAGCATCTTGTGCATGATTCTTCTCTTTTTGTGCAAGGCACATAGCTTCTTCAGTAGACTGAGGAATTTTCTTCTTCCCAAAATCCTTCTCTCTTTCAGCAAACTTCTTCTCAAGGCAGTCAAAGGTAATCTCCTTAAGGTTTCCACTCGCTTGCAATGACTCAAAATAATGTGAATAGGTGGGATATAGTGCCTTGACATAAGCTATGAGGAATATGTGTTTCAACACCAATGGCTTTTATGTCTTGCATAATGGATCTTACTTTTGATGCTAAGGCAAGAGGGTCATCATTTTTCAACTCAAGATTGAACAATTTAATCATCAATTGAACAACTTCAAGTTCAGAGTGTGAGTCATACAATTCCTTCAACTTCCTTAAGGCTTCAAAGGCATTTGAAAATGGAGAAATATAGGGACTCACCTCTTCATTTACGGATGTTGCAATCAAGGGATGGGCCTTGTTGTTCTTGTTTTCCCAAATGGCAAGCTCCTTACTTGATGTAGGTTTTTCCGGTGCATTGCCTCCTCCTTCACAAACCCCTTTCCACAACTCATTGAAAATGAGGGTGTGTTTTATCTTCTTGGACCACTCATGGTAGTTCTCTTTTCGAGTGAGAGCTACTCCCACAATAGAGATTATGTTGGAATTTCTAAGTCTAATTGTTAGAAACCCTTCATGTACTTTTCTGATTTATTTTTGCCTACTTGTTTTGATTAATTAACAAGTTATTTACCATGTAAATACTAAAAATAAATACAAGTACATGCTCAACACATTACAGATCATCAACTGAAGGAAACAAAAACAAGCACACAAGTGACACCATTGTTTTTGGACCAATGTCCCCGGGAAAACCCAATGCGTGAAAACTGGTGCAGCTATTTGAGGGTTTTATTATTATCTAGTTTCTGAATATATTCTGAGTGCTAAAACCGTCTCACCCAACAGAGAATAATCTTGGCAGTAGTACCTCTCTACTCGGACGCAGATATTCCGACTGAAACCCTGGATAAACACTCTAACAGCTCCTAGCTCCAATCTGCCCCACGAAAACCCTAGCGTTAGCCTCTAGGGACTGCGTCAGCCCTTTTTGGCCCAGCGTCTACCCAGCATCACCCTGGCTTGCCCTGCGTCAGCCTCTCGACGCCCTCAGCCCTCAGAGCCTCCGTTTCACACACGCTGGCTCTCTGAGGCACTGCGCAGCTCTTGATTGCCTCTGCATGAGCCTTGGATGGCTCTGGGTGAACCTCTGGCTGGCTCTGCGTCACTCTCCCAGCTTCTGCGTTGATCCTCCTGGTACTATCTCTGCCTCTCTGCTTTTGTATTCACTTCCCCTCAGCTGCAATCTCTGATCACTCTTTTGACTTTCTCAACAAACCTTGCCCTATAAAATCGAAATCTTGATCAACTCGGTGTGTTCTCCAAGTGACCCTCAAGCCTCCTTTTATATTTTTCTCGTTGACAATTCAACAACCAAGATTAAGTCCCTAATCAACGGCTAAGATTAACTCTGGCTTGATCCATGACTTTTGACCTCTTCTAACACAGTTTTATATTAATTCACATTAATATTTTATTTTCCCTAAGTTTAGACTTAGGGACTCCATTAAAAATATTAATTATTTTAATACCTCTCAAACTATTTAGGATCTACCCAAACCATTTCTGGGTATTGGAGATCTCATGTGCTTTAGCCTCTCCACCAATTTGTGTGGCTAGAGCACATCCGATGCTACCCAAAATCAACACTCCCTCTTAGTGAGGACTGTACTCTAGTAATACTCCTCACTGAGCATCACCCTGATCATCCGACATTGGTCCCTGTGCTAATGCTAGGCCTGCTGCCTGACATCCTCTTGCACTTCTGCATCATGTACTGCTACCCATGGCCCTGCCACTGCCACTGTTGCATTTGTACGACAGTGCCCTCTGCATTCGTGTTGTTTCCCATGGCCTTGCCACTGCCACTGCTGCATCTGCACTGCAACCCCTCTCATCATGTTGCATCGTGTTGCCCATAGCATTGCCAATGCTAATTGCTACATTGCAACTCAGTTACTGAGAAGTAAGTAACTGATCTCCCAACTCTGACATCTCCGTCAAGCTAGAAACACTCCCGATGCTGAAGCTCCCTCTGTCACTGACAAGTGCTCCCTCTCTGACCTCTGCGCTATTGCAACAATTGTGTGCATATCGCACTGCTGCCTCACACTGTCCTAGGACTCCTGCACTGTAGCTCCCTCTTTCGCTCCATCCGCATCCATCTCTACCGACATCTGCTAGTCCTGCTACTCCTCTTCGTGGCTCCCGTAGCAAGGTATAATCCAAGAGGCTGGGTACCTCGAGGATCCTGCCCCTCATTGCCTATAGTCCAACTGACTACAGCTTGATGTCTCCCCACTTCTGCTCAAGTGGTGTGTGAACACTCATGGCACAGTCATCATCTGTCTCCAATTCCTTCTCCACCCTTGCTAGCACAACCTTGGTCTCGGAAGCCTCTCCTTTGCTCTTCTTCCTCAGACACTGGCTCGCATAGTGACCCAGTTCCCCACAATTGAAGCATTTGACCTTATAGAGGTCCTTCTTCTGTTTCTCCTGCTTTCCCTCAGATGCTAGGGTAGCATCCTCCTCTTCCTCCTTCTTGACTCTAATCCCCTTGCCACTACTTCCCACCTTGCTTAGCCTTCTGATCTCTTCTTGGCAAAAAGCCGCCCACATTTCCTCCCAATCTAGAAGGGTCGCCTTGCCCAGTATACTCTGGAAAAACACCTCCCAGTTTTCTAAGATTGTGTTTAAGGCTGTTCTCACCATCAATTCTTGATCCGACGTGGCCCCTATGTAAGTCAACTGATCCTGGATCTCCTTCAATCGACCGAGGAAGGTGTCGATCTGTTCTCCCTTCTACATCTAGTATGTCCACAGTTGATTTTCTAGTAGCATCCTCCTATGCACAGAAGTATGCTGATACAACTTCTTTAGGGCCTCCCACATCTCATTTGTCGTATTCTTCTCAGCAATGTGTGGTACTACATGGTCCTTGACCCTGTCAAGGATGATGCTCTTGGCCCTCGCCATTGCATCCTCGTACTTGTCGTTATTAGCTAAGTCAACTGGGACTACTATTGTCCTCAAGGCGAATTGCTCGAGACGGTTCCTGTCTAAAACGGATAAGATTATGGCCTTCCAGACTACAAAGTTTGAGGCTCTGTCCAATATGTCCCAGTCTCTTACCCCATTCACTGCCATCTCGCTGCTCCTCTACTTCCCTTCTGGAAGTTCTCAGTGTGACTCCCTTTGAGCCTCGATTTCCCTCCTAGAAAACCCTTTGCCAATGTCAAGGTGCCCCCACTCCGATCCTTAGTACAACTGCACCACTGATCCGGATTTCTTGGATAGAAATCCTCGGTAGCAACTCCCTCCTCCTTGGTCTTGCCCTGTTAGGTACTGTTTTGACTACAATATCCCACCAACTTCACTATGCAACTTACCCACAGTCTCCTAAACCCCAACAAACTAAATTTTAGAGCTTCTAGGCCCTGCGCAATCCCAGCACCAGCAAAATCTGCACCTCCTGTCCACGGGCATCAATCCTTCCTGACTGAGAAAGATGATCGGGCACTACGTAGGTCGAGTCTGCTCCCCTCTTCCACTGTGTTGATCCTCTTCTTGGCTCAAACTTGAGGCACGTCACCCTTTCCTTACTGCTTCTCTGCTAGGAACAACTTTTGTCACTCGGGACAACTGTTTTCTGTTATTGTTTCTCTGCTCCGCTGATCTCCTTAGTTCTCCTGTGATTTGCAACCATGCTCTAATACCATGTTAGAATTTATAAGTCTAACTGTTAGAAACCCTTCATGTACTTTTCTTATTTATTTTTGCCTACTTGTTCTAATTAATTAACAAGTTATTTACCATGTAAGTACTGAAAACAAATACAAGTACATGCTCAACACATTACAGATCATCAACTGAAAGAAACAAAAACAAGCACACAAGTGACACCATTGTTTTTTGACCAATGTCCCCGGAAAAACCCAATGCGGGAAAATAAGTGCAGTTATCTGAGGGTTTTATTATTATGTAGTTTCTGAATACAATCTGGGTGCCAAAACCGGCTCACCCAACAGAGAATAATCTCGGCAGTAGTACCTCTCTACTCGGAGGTAGATATTCTAGCTGAAACCATGGATAAACACTTTGATAGCTCCTAGCTCCAATCTACCCCACGAAAACCCCAGTGTCAGCCTCTAGGGACTACGTCAGCCCTTTCTGGACCAACATCTGCCTAACGTCAGCCTCTGAAGGCCCTGTGTCAGCCCTTACAGCCTCTGCGTCACCCACGCTGGCTCTCTAAGGCACTGCACAGCTCCTCGCTGCCTTTGTGTGAACCCTAGTTGGCACTACATGAACCTCTGGTTGGCTCTGCGTCCCTCTCTCCGGCTTCTGTGCTGATCCTCCTGGTACTATCTCTGCCTCTCTGCTTCTATATTCACTGCCCCTCAGCTGCAATCTTTGAGCACTCTTTCGACTTCCTCAGCAAACCCTACCCCAAAAATTCGAAATCTTGATCAACTCAGTTTGTTCTCCAAGTGATCCTCAAGCCTCCTTTTATACTTTTCTCATTGACAATTCAACGACCGATATTAAATCCCTAATCAACGGCTAAGATTAACTCTGGCTTGACCCATGACTTTTGGACCCTTCTAACACAGTTTTATATTAATTCACATTAATATTTTATTTCCCTAAGTTTCGACTTAGGGATTCCATTAAAAATATTAATTATTTTAATATATCTCAAACTGTTTAGGATCTGCCCAAACCATTTCTGGGTATTAGTGATCTCATGTGCTTTAGCCTCTCCACCAATTTTTGTGGCTAGAGCACATCCGATGCTACCCCAAATCAACAAATTAAAGAGTGCATTATGTATCAAAAAACAAACTTAACTCAAAGGTAAAAAAAAAAAATATGGTCCAACTCTCACTACTACTCACACCATATATTAAACATTCTCCATAATATTTACACCGTACATATTATGAAATTGGACCATACCACATAACACATTATGTATATGCCATATGTAGCCTTTTAAAAAGGAAGACTATTCCAACCATCGCATGTGCTCCCATTCTATGGAACATATTTGACCCAAAGCGACATTCAAAAAATGAATTCAAGTCACTGTAGTACAAGAGATACATATTCAATGCTTAAGTGCACCTCACAGGCTTCAACGCACACATGAATCATACAGGTATGTATATCCAATGTAGGTATATGTATTGATGCGGAAAGTCATCAAAGTCGTTAACGCACAAGATAACTACCAAACATAGTTAAGATACGACTTTCAAGGGTTCACACAGCATACCATTAATGTAGGGCAGATTTGGAGGCACCAAACTTCAGATGCACAATCAGCATATATCAATCCTTGTTTAATAAACAAACCACGACAAAGACCAATGCATACCACCATAGATTAACTCAAATACACGTCCATTACAGGCTCTCCACAACAGCGAACGCAAGCAGGCTAGATTATAGTCTTTGAAAATTGATGATTACACATACCAGATTACATGGACTGCGTTGGCTCATGGCTTTATCATCCTCCAGCATAGCGACAAAGTTATTCATGACTTTTAACATTAAAATGCTTCTGACCCCACGGTTATGCAGCATTCATCAAATGTACCACACAACATGTCTAACATACATACCACGTTTATGCAGCAGTTCAACTCCTACAACAGTTTGTCAAAACTATGTTTGTCATCCCACGGTCATCGCATACCATACTCCTTCAATTCAATGCACAAAGGAGTAACACAACCCTTCAAACAAATTCCAACGCACAGTGGACTAGAGCGCTCAACAGAGCATACCATTACATGGCCTTTCCACACACCATAAAGGATTTCGATGCTTAACGCAAGTTCCACATCTCAAGAATTTGATCAAGACACAGTCCAATACGTACACACAACGATCAATTTCCAGCAGCAACCCTATCAAACAAATAAAGCGCAGCTACTTCAATGCAGAGCTCAAGAGCATCATTCCAACGCTTCAACACGATCAATGCAGACGGACAGATCATTCAATGCACAGAGCAGGGAATCTGGCAATGGATAGGAGTTACAATGCAGAAAACTAAAATTGGGAGTTAGCTCTAATACCATGTTAGGCCAGGAGTAACTCCATGAATGTGATTGTTGATTTTCATTGAGATAGAACATGGATATATACATGGAGAGGTAGACTATTGGGTTTCATCTCTCAATGTCTCTTCGTCTTCCAATTCCCTTTATTTTTCTATTTACAATATTTACATGGATTTACCTAATCCCAAAGGTTAGGTGTCAACGTATCACTGTGTCAGACATGACTTAGGTCAATCTTCAGTAGACTTCAAGAGCAAGGAGGCATGAGTGTGGAGTTTGGTGATGATGATACTTATCCTGTGACATGAGTTGGTGCCATTTACTTCTAGATTCCATCCAGTGATGTACTTGAGTTGACTAATGTTTTAGTTGTTTCTAGTTTAAAGAAGAATCTTCTTTCATCTTCTTATATGGAAAACCCTCATTGTAAAGCTGCATTTGAAGGACAACATCGCACTATCAATGATTGTAATCTGGCTAGTTCGAAAACTTTAGATAAAGAGATGTGAGATAGTGAACTTTACAGATTACATGTTGATTTGGTGGCACTTGTACATTCTAGTGAGAGGCTAGACAAGCCCTCTAGAGTTGAGGAGCCATATGAACATGTATGGTGGGATGACATTGAGCATGGTTTAGAACCAATTGTGGAATCATGGATTCGTTCCAAGTTTGTAGTTGATGGGAATGTTGTGTAGGCACAAGGTTGTTGGACTCTCTCGAGTAGAGGGACTTAATCTTGATGTTACTCATGCTTCATGATTCTCTTAGAAGAGGGAGGTGATCATGTTCAAGTTGATGTTTCAACTGTAGGAGATTTTCAAGTACACAAGCAAGACACACAACCACAAGTTGTGTTAAAATCTAAAGGTTCTATGCAGAAATATAAAAATCTTTGCAAAAACTTGAAGGTTCTATGCAGGAAGCTAAACGTACTTGCAGAAAATTGAATGTACTTTGCAGAAAACTTAATATACTTTGTAGAAAGTTGAATGTACTTTGCAGAAAGTTAAATGTACTTTGCAGAAAACTGAATGTACTACATTGTTACAATTACTTAGAGTGCAGATGTCTTCTTCACAACTTTTTAGAACAGAAATTGTAAAAAAAAATAAACTTAAGGATCATATGAAGACAGCCAAGCACAAATATGAAACACTGAGAGTTAGGTCAAATGATTAGGGAAAAACCCACAAGGGGAAAACCGAAATGATTCTTCTTCCATTAGATTTCTTCAATTGTTCAGCAGAGTATAGAGAGAGAGAGAGAGAGAATGAGAATGAATAAAGTCACCAATGTTTGATCAACTTGCAGCTGAAGTGCTCTTGATTAGATCTTGCCCTGCACACTTGCTCCAACTCTTCCCTTGCTCCTACTCTTCACTCTCTCACACATCTCTTGCACACACTCAACTCTAGCTCTCCTTCTTCACAATGAACATGTTACTCTCAACTCCCACTTGCACTTGCTTAAATAGAAGAAAAATGAGAGTTACAAAATGAATTCATTCCTTGAGCCAATAATAGGAGAATTGAATTCCATGGGGGAGGACTTACTTGAGGAGAAGTGTAACTCATCCCAAGAATAGGGAGAGCGGTACACTTGTCTTGAGGAGTTACAATTTGAATTAGGGACAGAGAGAGTATTTGGTGAGAGTTACAAATCGAATTGAATGAGGGAATTACAAGTGCATTTAATGAGGAGTTACACTTTTGTCATACATTGAATTAGTGAGGGAGAGTTACATTCTCTTAAGTGTGGAGTTACTATTTTATTCCAAGAGAAAGGTTCAATTTGCCAAGTGAGAGATTCTCAATTTAATTTACTTATTTCATGAGAGAATTCGTTTTTATTAATCTATTAAAGGTGAATGACTTTAGACTATTTTAAAAATAATAGTATCATAATAATAATAATAATACTAGTAAGGATAAAGATCTAAGTTGCAGGAAACGTAGGGCAAGGGGGCATTTCCATACGGAAACGAGTACGAAACACTGAAACGCGTGTGGTACGGCCATGAAACGCGTTTCAGGCCGCACTGCCACGTTTCACGAAACTGAAACGTGGCCAATACGGCCTGAAATGCGTTTCAGGGCCGTACGACTCACGTTTCAGCTTTTTACTTGTGTGTTTTTTTCTTTTTTAGGTTACCTTAGTGACTTCTAGTTGCTTCTAGATACCTGTCTAAAGTTATAAAAGTGAACTTTTTCCCTAGTGTTGATATGTAGTTCATCAAGAAGTTTGAGGCATATGCAGTTCATGGTAATATTAAATTCTTAAAGTGATATTCTCCTTTATTTTTCATTTTCATCCTTTTACTTAAATTTTTAACATTACCATGAAATAACTCAGGATGTTTGAGAGTGGTTTCGCTCTCATTGGATTTCATATAGAGAGTAGAATTTTAGATCTCACTCAAAATCCAGCAAACTTATCTGTTTTGCAGGATTTTAGAATTGGGGGGATTGCAATGTTTCCATTGGCTTTTATCATGTACTAGGGTATGGAACTTGTATTTAATCAAGAGAACCAAGCCCTCTATGCAGGGGAGACTCCCAATAATCAAGAGCATGTAGGGTACTAGGGTATGAAACTTGTATTTAATCAAGAGCACTAAGGTCGTTCAACTATGTAGAGGAGATTCCAATCAAGCATGAGACAAGAAATTAGAAATTTCTCATGGTGATTTTGGATATTTCTATTTTCATTAATGTGATCATTCATGAGTAAATGTGATGTAAATTTAGAGACTTACAGTTTTTGCATTGACATTGACAATTTTATCATAATGTAATAAATTAGAATGTATCATATATGCTTTATGATTGCAATATTTCTTAATTTTCTAATATATATATATATATATATATATATATATATATTCGTGTTTCCCCATTTCCGAAATTTGAGAAGGTCGCATTTCATATCGCTTCCCGTTTCGAAAACTCATACCCGTTTCCCCATTTCGTGCAACCTAGATAAAAATATTAATTCTTGACTTGTATAGTCATGATTGATTTGATTTTGAAGTGGATTCCATATGTCGAGATCATACTTGATTATTTAGATATGACTTTCTATTTTTGGAAAGTCACTTCAAAATTGAGATGCGACTAACTATTTTTGGAAAGTCATATTAGAATTGTTAGAAATGAAATTTTATTATAGGTGGTTCAAACGGAACTGAAAAAATATGATTTCTTCTAGGAGAAATTCATCCCTGAGCTATCAAATTTTAACAAGTTGTTGGCAATTTTGGTCTATGATGATGACTTGAGGGATGATGGAGTTTGGCAAGTTGTTGATGATCTAGAGTATGTTCCTTTAGATTCAAAGGTGGTCAAGATTCTTTGGAGGTTCAAGATGCTATGAGAGCATCTTGTGTTGGATATAGTGATACTTCTACAACTTACATGGTCTACATCCCAACACAGCAAAAGACAATAGTAAGTAGAGATGTAAAGTTTGATGAAGATGTGAGGGATTTTAGCTCTGAAGATTCTCCTTTATTAATTAAGGAGAATGAGAAAATTGTTGTTCTAAAGATGGATTCAAAGGCTTGAGATGTGTTTGATTTCAAGGTAAACAAGGTTAGATTAGGGATGATTATGTCCTCATCTTCCACTCTAGCACACAAAAAGTCGAGATGGCTTACCTAGAAATTACAAGGAGCACAAGACCAAGTAGGAGCACCTAGATCTTCAGTGAGGGCAAGTATATCCACTAGGAGATATTTAAGCCACATTGACTGGCTTCTTCCATAGGTGAGCCAATAGGTTGATTGAGGAGATTTAGTGTGATGCCTTGGAGGAGTGTGATAGATAGGTAATAGTTCCCCTTTAAGAGACAGTGGTTGATTTCGAGACTACAATAGGTACAAATTTGCACATGTCAGGTTTAGTTGAGTTGTAGAGGAAGTTGACTAGTGTTGGTTAAAACATTTTCCTCATAAAGATGGAGTTACTCCAAAAGAGTTTACCTCATGTCTAGGGGTGCTTCTTGACACATTGGGCACATGGTGCATGGTTAGCTCTTGCTTGATCCATGATGGACTTGCACATTGGAGCTGACTTACTTAGTGTTTATTGTACCTTATTTAGATGCTTGATTAACTTTCTTCCTTGGAGCATTACAGACAACTTGGTAATATTCTACATGTTAGTCATATATTGTGGGGAAGCACCCCCATCCCCACCCCCCAAAAGTTTCGCTCCAGAAGCCTTTTCTTAGGGGGAGAGTTTAGGAAGCACACTCTTTGAACGCTCTCTTCTAAGAGAAATTTTTGTGAGCACGCTCCATTTGATAAAAAAATGTACTCCTTGCTCATTAAAGGAGGATTTAGGAAGTGCTCAAGAAGCATTGCTCCTTGAGCACTCTTGGGCAACGTTACTGGGACCAACCCTACCCCTCCAAGAATTGTGCTCCAAGTAGGAGCGTCTAGGCAGTGTTCACAAGCGTGCACTCACGAAATTCGGGATCATGCTCCAAGGCTCCCTAGGACACTACTTACCATTATTGGGAGAGTGGGCATCCTTAGGATGCTCCTAGAGTAGGGAGCACTCTTGCTAGGAGATCCCTAAACACTCCCTAGATGATCCCTAAGCGCTCTTTAGGCACATTAAATCATGATTGTGGCTTTTGAGTAGATTTTAATGGTAATGTCATTTATCCTTCCTTTTTGTCCTTGTACTTAAATTTTTAAATTACAATTAATTGTTTTAGGATGTTTGTGTTGAAGAAAGTGTAACTAGGTTCAGACTTCTTAAATGTACTTTTGATATTTGTATTTATTCAAGAAAAGAAATATTATTTTTGTTATATTTATCAATGAGTTTCTTGCTCAATGAAGTAGGTCAAGCACATATTTAAGTGCTTCTAGGAAGCCAAAGAGTCAATGGATTTATTGAAGACCCTTAAGGGCATGTTACACCATGTATATACTTGTATAAGAGTCAAGAGAAATCTCTACAAGCAAAATCAAGTCCTCTCCATGCAACAACATCTTCCTAGCAACAAAAATGATGAAGAAACTTCAAGTCGGTCTACAGTCAACAAGTTGGCCTCAAGTTGGCCTAAAGGAGGGACAATCCTCTATATATAGAGGTTGTCCACTCCCTCATAACGACAAGCAAGTATCTCTGAAATCAGCGAAGACAAGGAGCCGAGAAAAGGTGAAGAAAAGACAAGTTTAAGGAGCCTCTAGTGCAAGGAATAAGGAGAAGTCTATACTGAAGTCAAAAGGATTGTTTCTAGGGTGGAAAACAATCGCACATGCGAGAAAAGGAAGCCTCACTACAATCATAACAGCAGTAGCATATCAGCACCATATCTGTCATCGTTTGGGCTAGTAACTTAGACCTATTAGGCCTCCTACTATAGCGAAGAAAAGGATCTCTCAAACGAAGGTTAAAGGAGCCTAATACTCAAGGAAATCACCCACACGTGCGAGAAACTAGGGTTGTTGTGCAGTCACACCTAGTCCCCAACTACACCTCTAGAAGGTTCTCGTTTGGTCAAAAGAAGGAAGGTGTCTCCATGAATGAAGGATATCACTAAGTATAGAAGAGAAGCATCTCATCTAGAGCTCACATAAGCAAGGTCTATCTCCAATCAAAGAACAAAGGAGGAGGATGAAGTCCCGAGCAAAAAAGTGTCGGAAGAAGGAAGACTAAGTGTCCGGGAACAAAGTGTCGAAGGGAGGAAGGACTTGACTTGTGCTTGGAGGGCATTCTAGTCAAGGGTCTAGGGTTTGGCATTGATCAATAAGAAGCTTCGATAAGAGAAACTTACGAAAGGGTTTTCCTCTCTACGAAAGAGAGGTTTTGGCCCTGGCAGAGAGCCAACATTTTGTGTTCTTGTTTCTTATGTTTTGATAGCAGTTTGATGAAGTAAACACACACACCAATAAGAAGAAGAAGATCAAGCTAAGATAAATTGTAAAAGTGCTTCACAAGTTGTTATCAAGTCTAGAAGAATCCTACTATACACTATTTCCCTTGATTCTTCAACAGTTTGATAGTGGTTCCAACTTCATTGGACTTCATAAGGAGGAAGTAGAATTTCATATCCCATTCAAAATTCAACACACTTATTTCAGGATTTTAAGATTGATATGATTGCAACATTTTCAATGGATTCTATCACAAACTAGGGTATGTGATTGGCATTTAATCAAGAGCACCAAGCCCTTTATATAACCCAATGTTGGTGGTGTTGATTGTCGAATTCCTTTGTCATGGACTTAGCAAAAATATACCCTTCACTCAAACCAAAATCATTGATTAGGCATGTTAAGTGGTCTAATTGAGCCTAACTCTATCATGTCCATATTTCATCCACAACGTCAAAAGAAATAGGATGACTGTAAATCATTTTGAAAGCATGGATTATGCGCATTACAACTTCCAAACATGATTGTTGTCTTGTTATTGTGAGGAGGCAATGATGGATACAAACTTGAAGACTTAGGACAACAATATAGTGGAGGATAATTTCGAGTTTGGAGTAATAGTTTTGGAGCAATTGGAGAATTCCCTTATGGATGATGATAATCATGTTGAGCTTCCATTCTCATCCACTACCATGGTCCCCATGTTTAGGTCTCCAACTATAGTAGTAGGGGGCTTTATCTTTAGTTTCGCTTTCATTTGCTACAATTTTATCCTACTTCAACTCCACTACCACCATATACAAGCCTATTCAATAGTTGTGGTGTTGTAACAACAAAGGAATAGTAGACAAAGTCATAGATATTAAAATAATTGTTTCTCCTTTTTCACTATTTTATTTGTCATGGATGATAGATTCATAGTGTTTAGTAACTAGCTCAGTTTAGTGTTTTCGACTTGTTACAATAAAATATTGCACTTCTCAAGATAAAGTCCAAAAACACAAGTGAGCAACCCACTACATGTCAGAGGGAGCCACTGTCACCTCACCAACCCTCTTCTCACTTCTGGCGAGCTCTCCTCTAGGTCATGGGGATTTCTCCTTGTAGATCTTAGGCATCAAATCGCCTGGCTTGGTCCAATTCTTCTACTTAACACTCCACCAATCAAATGATTTGACCAACTAGGGTTTGGGGGGAAGGTAGGATTGCTATGTTTCTTTAGGGTGATTAGGGTTATAGTTCAAAGGGAATGTCCCCAAACATACACAACCATGAGACTCCCCGAGAGTGGAATCCTATCAAAATTCTTTTTTATCATTTACAAAGAGAAATAAACTGATGGGGAATGAAGGATCAATGCCTTAGCTTATCAATGAATTTATGGGCATATGGATTCAGACAAGGAGTAAATCTATGGAAGAGAAGAGACGAAAGTGATTTGAAGGAGAGAGAGGAAGATACAATTAGGTTCATCAAGACAAACTTAATGAAATGTTGTTCAAGGAGATGTTGGAGCCATAAAACATTCAACAACACTTTGGTGAAAATTTCATTAGAACCCTAATTCCTCAACAAGCACAAGATGGAGGATACTCACAATAAATTAGCACATATCATCAACGAATTAGCAATTTGCAAGAGGAAAATCACAAAAAAATTCAAACTAGCTATGCGATTTCTCCCCCAAAACTCCATGAGAAAATTAGTTGAAAGCTCTCTCTATTAATAGGAAAGAACCTCAATAAAATAATATTTTCTAAGCTAAAATCTCCTAAATTAGCCTAACGAGGGGCAAAAGGCCCTCTCTACAAATTAATTAATCTAAATTAGTATAAAATGAGGCTTCCAATGCTACATATATAGAACTTAGGGGTTGAAGCCCTCAAAAGATGACCCTTCTCCAAAAATGAAGGGCAAAAAGAGGGTGTTGGTGTAACATCTAGCCTCCAAAGGCCCTTCAAAGATTTATTTTTTCCACCAGATCTGCGTATCTGCCCATCAAACACTTCTAAAGTGAACACACAACCCTAGAATCCTCCAAATGTGGACAAGATCCCTAAAATGCATGTCTTGTCACATCTTCCAATGCGGACAACTAATCAAACAAGGGATAATCCTCTCAGATATGAAAATACGGTTTCAAGACTAATATTCATCCTCCAATAGTCCCCAAATGGTAGGTCTTGTTACTGCTCAAACTAGCAGGGGTCCTGGGAGGAGATCCTATAGAGCAACTACTAGGTCAAGGGCAACAATGGAGCAATAGCCCATTGTCACCTCAGCTAAGGCTCCTTGCTCTTTACGGACTTTCACCTATGGGAGGAGACCCGATATAAGAGGAATCACAAGGAAGGATGAATCTATGAAAGGATAAGAAGTGATTCCCAAGGCCTATTCACAAGAGAGGCTCAATTAGATAGTTGGCTCACTTCAAAAGCAAGGTGGTGGACTCTCTAGGAAGGGCTAAAGGGATTCTTGAGGCTAGGGTTTGGGAATATATTTTGTCAACATGATTCTGGACCAGAGAATCCTTGTGGAGAATTGGATTTTATGTTATCTTTGTGTTATTAGAGTTATAAAGTTGCAGGACCACAAAGGACCAAGTGGACCTAAAATTCGGTCAAGGGTATGGAGTTCATCAACCAAGGAGGGGATTGACCTAATTATGGAAGATAAGAGGATTAAAGGACAAATTTTCTTTGAGAATTGAAATGCAATGATCCAAATGAGGACACTAACCCAAATCAACCTAGGGAGATAAATGATCCTCAAGCTAGGGCTTCCAATATCTCGAGATTCCACCGTTGGATTGTGCTCAAATTTGGAGGACCCCTTCAGAAGACCCCTATGCAATTGTGGACCAATTCTCAAGGTGTTTGGATGGCTATAAAAGATTTCACTTGATGCCCTAGGTGATCCTCTAGGATTAGGCCTAGAATTTGGAAAAATGAAGAAAAGAGAGGTAAATTTGACCACCAAAGCGATATGAGGATCAATGCCTTATTGCTTGGGCTTAATTGAGTCAAGACACACATGGATCGAGAATTTTCATGAGCTAAGGAGCCCTAATTGATCTTTGCTAGCCTCTCCAAGGGCAGCAACTACATCAATAGTGATTTATACTTCAAATTTGCCAAAGAGATGAAGTTTTGAGGCTTAAAACCTATTAGGTGCCTCTAGGAACATTCACCCACTCTCTTCAAGTACAACGCATGCATGAAATCTATTATAGAAGCCACTCGTGCCATGCTTCATGATGAAAGCCTTCTGAAGTTCTTATGGGCGGAAGCTACCAACACTGTTGTGTACGTTCAAAATAGATACCCTCATCAAGCGTTGGACTCCAAAACTCTCGAAGAATTTTTCACCAGAAAGAATCTTGATGTTTCTCACTTTAGAATTTTTTGTAGCCTCGTATATTTTCATGTGCCGAAGGAAAAGTGAAGCAAATTGGATACATCTGGGAAGAAAGAATCATTTGTGGGCTACAGTGAAACTTCTAAGGCATATAGAATCTATGTGTCTGGTCAAAGAGAAGTGGAGATAAGTCATGATGTCACCTTTGATGAAGATGTTGCTCTTGGGAAGATTAGTAACCTTCCTATTCCAAGGAAGGACAAAGAAGCAGATACAGGAAAGCAAGGAGAACAGCAGGATGAGCCGATGCTCGATGTTGAAGGACCAATGGATCCCACTAATCCACCTCCTCATGAGCCCTCCTAAAAAAGAAGACCCTCATGACTTAGGGAAACTCTCGAAGATGTCGAGAGACATATTGCACCAAGGGGGACATTTCGTGAAAGTAAGAAGCCGAATAGGTACCAAGGGTACTTAACTGCCATGAGCACCATTGTTCAAACTGAGCCTTGCACATTCGAAGAAGCTATGAAGCACAAAGTTTGGAAGGATGCTATGAACGAACAGTATGAGTCGATTATGAAGAATGATGTTTGGGATGTGGTCACTAGAGCCTAAGACAAATTCGTTGTCACCTCAAAATGGCTCTACAAGATCAAGCATGGAGCTGATGGAAGTGTTGAAAAGTTCAAGGCCAGGTTTGTTGCTCGAGGCTTCTCTCAAAAGGAAGGTGTGGACTACGATGGGATATTTGCACCAGTTGCCCGATATACCACCATCTGTTCGATTATATCCCTTGCTACCTCGCAAGGATGGAACCTGCAACAGATGGATGTCAAAACCACCTTCTTGCATGGCTCAATTAAGGAGGAAGTCTATGTAGAACAACCCAAAGGGTTTGAAATTCAAGATCATCATACACATGTATGTTGGTTGAAGAAAACCCTCTATGGGTTGAAGCAAGTTCCTCGAACTTGGTATGAGAGGATCAACAACTATCTGATGAAGTTGGGTTTTACAAGAAGTGTGTTGATTTGGGGTAGCATCGGATGTGCTCTAGCCACGAAAATTGGTGGAGAGGCTAAGGCATATGATATCTCCAATACCCAGAAAGGGTTTGGGCAGATTCTAAACAATTTGGGAGATATTAAAATAATTAATATTTTTAATGGAGTCCCTAAGTCTAAACTTAGGGAAATTACAATATTAATGTGAATTAATATAAAACTGTGTTAGAATGGTCCAAAAGTCATGGACCAAGCCAGATCTAATCTTAGCCGTTGATTAGGGACTTAATCCCGGTCGTTGATTTGTCAACAAGAAAAGTATAAGAGGAGGCTTAAGGGTCACTTGGAGAACACACCAAGAGACCAAGATTTCGACTTTCTGGGGCTGGGTCTGCTGAGAAAGTTGAGAGAGTGATCAAAGTTGTAGCTGAGGGGCATTGAATATAGAAGCAAAGAGGCAGAGATAGCACCAAGAGGATCAGCGCAATAGCCGACGAGAGGGACGCAGAGCCAGCCAGGAGCTGTGCAGTGCCTAAAAGGGCCAGTGTGGGTGACGCAGTGGGCCAGAGGGTGACGCAGTGCCTCTAGAGGCTGATGCAGGCCAAGCCAAAGTGACGTTGGGCTAACGCTGGGCCAGAGAGAGGCTAATGCAGTCCTTAGAGGCTGACGTTGGGATTTCGTGGGGCAAATTGGAGCTATGGAGCTGCTGGAATGTTTATCCGAGGTTTCAGCCGGAATATCTGCTTTTGAGTAGAGAGGTGCTACTGCCAAGAGTTTTCTCTGTTGGGTGAGACGGATTTGGCACCCAGATTGTATTCTGAAACTGCTTAATAAATCAAACCCTCAAATCGCTGCACGGTTTTCTCACATTGGGTTTTTCCGGGGACATTAGTCCAAAAACAACGATGTCACTTGTGTGCTTGTTTCTATTTCCTTTAGTTGATGATCTGTAATGTGTTGAGCATGTACATGTATTTATTTCCAGTATTTACATGGTAAATAACTTGTTAATTAACAGAACAAGTAGGTAGGAATAAATTAGTAAAGTGCATGAAGGGTTTCTAACGTGTCAAACTTAGAAATTCAAACATGATATCAGAGCGTCATTACAGATCATAGGAGAACTGAGGACATCAGCCAAACAGAGTAGTAGCAGCAGAAAGCAGTGGTCCCGAGTGACAGAAGTTGTTCCTAGCAGAGTAGCAGCAAGGAAGGGGTGATGCAAGCATCAAGATTGAGCCAGGAAGAGGCAACGCAGTGGCTGAGGGAGGCAAAGGCAGGCTCACGCAGAGCCATGCAGAGGCCAGGAGGGCTAACACAGTTGGCTGAGGAGGCTGATTTGTCGGTGTCGAGATTGCGCAGAGCCTAGGAGCTCTAACCTTCAGTTTGCTAGGGTTTAGGTGGTTGTGAGTAAGTTGCAGAGTGGAGTTGGTGGGGTACTGTAGTCATAACAGTACCTAACAGGGCAAGGCCAAGGTAGAGGGAGTTGTTGCCGAGGTGGATTTCTAGCCAAGGAATCCAAATCAGTGTTGCAGTTGCACAAACGATTAGAGAGGGGCATCTCGACATTGGTAAAAGGGTTTCCAGGAGGGAAATCAAGGCTCAGAGGAGTCATACCGAGAACTTCCAAGAGGGAAGTAGAGGAGTAGCAAAATGGCACTACACGGAGTAAGAGACCAAGACAGACTGGACGGAGCCTCAAACTTCGTAGTCTGGAAGGCCAGAATCTTATCCGTACTAGACAGGAATCGTGTCAAGCACTTCACCTTGAGGACGATAGTTATCCCAGTTAACCCGACTAATAATGACAGGTACGAGGATGCAATGGCGAGGGCTAAGAGTATCATCCTTGACGGGGTCAAGGATCATATAGTACCACATATTGTCGAGAAGAACATGGCACAGGAGATGTGGGAGGCCCTAACCAAGTTGTATCAGCATACTTCCATGCAGAGGAAGATGCTACTAGAAAATCAGTTGTGATCATACCAGATGAAGAAGGGAGAACAAATTGACCCATTCCTCGATCGATTGAAGGAGATCCGGGATCAACTGACTTCCATAGGGGCAACGCCGGATCCAGAATTGATGGTGAGAATAGCCCTAAACGCAGTCTCAAAAGACTGGGAGGTGTTTGTCCAAAGTATATTGGGCAGGGCGACCCTTCCAGACTGGGAGGAAATGTGGGTTGCCCTTCGTCAAGAAGAGATCAGAAAGCTGAGCAAGGCGAGAAGCAGTGGCAAGGGGATCAAAATCAAGGAGGAGGAAGAGGAGGATCTGGCCCTAGCATCTGAGGGAAAGCAAGAGAAACGAAAGAAGAAGGACCTCTCCAAGGTCAAATGCTTCCACTCTAGGGAGTTGTGTCATTATGCAACCCAGTGTCTAAGGAATAAGAGTAAGGGAGAGGCCTCCGTGACCAAGGCAACGCCAGCAAGGGCAGAGAAGGAAGTGGAGACAGACAATGATTGTGCCATGAGTGCTCATGTGCCACTTCAGAAGAAGTGGGGAGACATCGAGTTGTAGTCAAGAGGACTACAAGCGATGAGGGGCAGGATCCTCGAGGTACCCAACCTCTTGGATTAGACCTTGCTACGGGAGCCCCGAAGAGGAGTAGCAAGACGAGCAGATGTCGGTAGAGACAGATGCAGATGGAGCGACAGAGGGAGCTACATTGCAGGATTCCTAGGACAGCGCAAGGCTAGCATGCTGCAACAATGCGAGAGGCACGAGAGTGTTGCACCAGTGCAAGATGGCATAGAGAGGTGCGCAACGGTGCGAGATGCATGGAGTTGTTGCAGCAGCGCAGAGGTCAAAGAGGCAGCACTTGTCAGTGACAGAGGGAGCTTCAGCATCAGGAGTGTTTCTAGCCTGACAGAAATGTCAGAGTTGGGAGATCAGTTACTTCTCAGTAACTGAATTGCAATGCAGCAGTTAGCAGTGGTAGTGCTATGGGCAGCACGATGCAACATGATGAGACGGGTTGCAGTGCAGATGCAGCAGTGGCAGTGGCAGGGCCATGGGCAGTAGCACAGATGCAGAGGGAGTTGCAGTATGGATGCAACAGTGGCATTGGCAGGGCCATGGGTAGCAGTACAGGATGCAACAGTGCAGAGGATGTTGGGCAGCAAGCCTAGCATCAGCACAGGGACCGATGTCGGATGATCAAGGTGATGCTCAGTGAGGAGTATTACTAGAGCACAGTCCTCGCTAAGAGGGAGTGCTGATTTGGGGTAGCATCGGATGTTCTCTAGCCACGAAAATTGGTATAGAGGCTAAGGCACATGAGATCTCCAATACCTAGAAAGGGTTTGGGCAGATTCTAAATAGTTTGGGAGATATTAAAATAATTAATATTTTTAATGGAGTCCCTAAGTCTAAACTTAGGGAAATTAAAATATTAATGTATTAATAAAAAACTATGTTAGAATGGTCCAAAAGTCATGGATCAAGCCAGATCTAATCTTAGCCGTTGATTAGGGACTTAATCTCGGTCGTTGATTTGTGAATGAGAAAAGTATAAGAGGAGGCTTGAAGGTCACTTGGAGAACACACCAAGAGATCAAGATTTTGACTTTCTGGGGTTGGGTTTGCTAAGAAAGTTGAGAGAGTGATCAGAGTTGCAGCTGAGGGGCAGTGAATATAGAAGCAGAGAGGTAGAGATAGCACCAGGAGGATCAGCGCAGTAGCCGGAGAGAGGGACGCAGAAGCAGCCAAGGGTTCAGGCAGAGCCAGCCAGGCTCACGCAGAGCCAACCAGGAACTGTGTAGTGCCTTAGAGGGCCAGCGTGGGTGACACAAAGGGCCAGAGGGCTAACGCAGGGCAAGCCAGAGTGACGTTGGGCTAAAGTTGGGCTAGAGAGAGGCTAACGCAGTCCCTAGAGGCTGACGCTTGGGTTTCGTGGGCCAGATTGGAGCTGTGGAGCTGCGGAGTGTTTATCCGGGGTTTCAGCCGGAATATCTGCTTCCGAGTAGAGAGGTGCTACTGCCAAGATTTTTCTCTGTTGGGTGAGCCAGATTTGGCACCCAAATTGTATTCTGAAACTTCTTAATAAATCAAACCCTCAGATAGTTGCATCAGTTTTCCCGCATTGGGTTTTTCCGGTGACATTAGTCCAAAAACAACGGTGTCACTTGTGTGCTTCTTTCTATTTCCTTTAATTGATAATCTGTAATGTGTTGAGCTTGTACTTGTATTTATTTCCAGTATTTACATGGTAAATAACTTGTTAATTAACAGAACAAGTAGGTAGGAATAAATTAATAAAGAGCATGAAGGGTTTCTGACGTGTCAGACTTAGAAATTCCAACAAAGTGAAGCTGATCTGAACCTTTACATTAAGGTTGAGAATGACAGACCTCTCATCTTGGTACTTTATGTGGACGATCTCTTTATGACAGGTGCAGACCCTCTTATTCATCAATGTAAGAGGGAGTTGGCATCCGAGTTTGAAATGAAGGACCTAGGATTGATGCATTATTTCCTAGGGTTGGAGGTCTAGGAAAAGTCAGGTGAGATTATCCTTTCTCAAGGAAAATACATTGTCAAGCTACTTGAAAGATTTGGGATGGTGGACTGCAAGTCTATGACTACTCTAATGGAACTTAACTTCAAAATGTTATGCAGAAGTGCTGCTAGGCCTGATTTGGGAAATCCTTCTGAGTATCCTCAACTCATGGGGGCCCTAATGTTCTTGGTGAACTTTCGTCCAGACATATGTTTTGCAGTGAATACATTGAGTCAATTTATGGTTGAGCCTCATCACATACATTGGATTGCTACCAAGAATCTCTTGAGATATCTTCGGGGCACAATCACCTATGGACTAAGATACATTGTCAGGAATGTGAGGCTCAATGGTTATTCCGATGCTCACTAGGTTGGCAGTGTCATAGATTGTAAAAGCACATCGGGATGTTGCTTCTCTCTAGGTTCTGCTTCAATATTTTGGATGAGCAGGAAGCAGAAGGTGGTTGCTTTGAGCACTGTCGTGGCCAAATATATTGTTGCTAGTATGGCCTCCTGTGAAGCTATTTGGTTGAGGAAACTCTTTAGTGAGCTGTTTGGACATGTGTTGGATACCACCATGATCTTCTGCAACAACCAAAGTGAAATTCGTTTTCTGAGAATCTCGTGTTTCATGACCGCTCGAGCATATTCATATTTGGTACCACTTTATCCAGGATATGGTACAAAGGGGAGCAATAAGGCTCCATCATATTGGGACTGATGATTAGGTCGCAGATATTCTTACAAAGCCCCTGGGTAAGGTCAAATTCTTAAAATTTCATGAACGACTTGGGGTCGTGGACAGACCCTCTATGACGGTCCCATTTGATTTGGATATTGAGCTCTGGGAGCTCCAGGAGGCTTGGGGTACTTCTTGGAGCGATGAGTGACCATAGGGTGAGTGGTTCACCTCCCCCTAATGGTGCGTAATGTAAAGGGTGAGTGGTGTTGAAGGAAATGTAACTAGGTTCGGTCTTCATAAGTGCACTTTTGATATTTGTATTTATTCAAAAAAAGAAATATTATTTTTATAATATATGTCAATGAGTTTCTTGCTCATTGAAATAGGTCTAGCACATGTTAAAGTGCTATAGGTGAGTCAAATAGTCAAAAAGAAAATGTTGAAGACCTTAAGAGCATGTTGCACCATGTATATGTTTGTATAAAAACCAAAGGATATCCCTACAAGCAAAGTCAAGTCTCCTACAATGCAAAGGCATCATCAAAGAAGCAATCTGAGCTATATATATGTCAAGTCGGCCTCAAGTCGGCCTAAAGAAGGGATAGTCCTCTATATATAAAGGTTGTCCACTTCTCTAGATAGAATGCACTCATATCTCTGAAATTAGCGAAGTTAGTGTTGAAGTTTCTAAGTCTAACTGTTAAAAACCCATCATGTACTTTACTGATTTATTCCTAGCTACTTGTTTTGTTAATTAACAAGTTATTTACCATGTAAATACTGGAAACCGAAACAAGCACACAAGTGATACCGTTGTTTTTGGACTAATGTCCCCAGAAAAACCCAATGCGGGAAAATCGGTGCAGCTATCTAACGGTTTGATTTATTAAGCAGATTTAGAATACAACCTGGGTGCCAAATCTGGCTCACCCAACAGAGAAAAATCTCGGCAGTAGTACCACTCTACTCAGAAGCAGATATTCCGGCTAAAACCCCGGATAAACACTCAAGCAACTCTACAGCTCCAATTTGCCCCACGAAACCCCAACGTCGGCCTCTAGGGACTGCATCAGCTCTCTATGGCCCAGCGTTAGCCTAGCGCCACTCTGGCTTGGCTTGGGTCAGCCTCTGGAGGCACTACGTTAGTCCTCTAGCCCTCTGCATCACTCACGCTGACCCTCTTAGGCACTGTGCAGCTCCTAGTTGCCTTTGCGTGAGCCCTGGCTAGCTCTGTGTGAACTCTTGGCTGGTTCTGCGTCCCTCTCTCCGGCTACTGCGCTGATCCTCCCGGTGCTATCTCTGCCTCTCTGCTTCTGTATTCACTACCCCTTAGCTGCAACTTTGCTCACTTTCTCAACTTTCTCAGCAAACCTAGGCCCAGAAAGTCGAAACCTTGATCTCTTGGTGTGCTTTCCAAGTGACCCTCAAGCCTCCTCTTATACTTTTCTCATTGACAATTCAACGGTCGAGATTAAGTCCCTAATCAACGACTAAAATTAACTCTAGCTTGATCCATGACTTTTGGACCCTTCTAACACAATTTTATATTAATTCACATTGATATTTTATTTTCCCTAAGTTTAGACTTAGGGACTCCATTACAAATATTAATTATTTTAATATGTCCCACACTGTTTAAAATTTGCCCAAACCATTTCTGGGTATTGGAGATCTCGTGTACTTTAGCCTCTCCACTAATTTTCGTGGCTAGAGCACGTTTGATGCTACCCCAAATCAACACTCCCTCTTAGCGAGGACTATGCTCTAGTAATACTCCTAAATGAGCATCACCCTGATCATCCGGCATCAGTCCTTATGTTCATGCTAGGCCTGCTGCCCAACATCCTCTAAAGCTGCTGCATCATGTACCGCTACCCATGGCCCTGCCAATGCCACTGTCGCATCTATACAGCAACTCCTTTTGCATCGGTGCTGCTACCCATGGCTTTGTCACTACCATTGTTGCATCTGCACTGCAATCCCTCTCATCATGTTGCATCGTGCTGCCCACAGCACTGTCAGTGCTAACTGCTGCACTACAACTCAGTTACTAAGAAGTAAGTAACTGATCTCCCAACTCTGGCATCTCTATCAGGCTACAGACACCCTCGATGCTGAAAATCCCTCTGTCACTAACAAGTGCCCCCTCTCTGACCTCTGTGCTGCTGCAACAACACTATGCATCTCGCACTGCTGCCTCACACTGTCCTGGGAATCCTGCACTGTAGCTCCCTCTAATGCTCCATCTGCACCCTTCTCTACTAACATCCACTAGTATTGCTACTCCTCTTTGGGGTTCCCGTAGCATGGTACAATCCAAGAGGCTAGGTACCTCGAGGATCCTGCCCCTCATTGCCTGTAGTCCGTTTGACTACAGCTCTATGTCTCCCCACTTCCGCTCAAGTGGTGTGTCAGCGCTCATGGCACAGTCATCATCTGTCTCCAATTCCTTCTCCGTCCACGCTGGCACAGCCTTGGTCTCGGAAGCCTCTCCTTTGCTCTTCTTCCTCGGACACTGGCTCGCATAGTCACCCAGTTCCCCACAGTTGAAGCATTTGACCTTGGAGAGGTCCTTCTTCTGTTTCTCCTGCTTTCCCTCAGATACTAGGGCAGCATCCTCCTCTTCCTCCTTCTTGATTCTGATATCCTTGTCGCTGCTTCCTACCTTGCTTAGCCTTTTGATCTCTTCTTGGCAAAGAGTCGCCCACATTTCCTCCCAATCTGGAAGGGTCGCCCTGCCCAGTATGCTCTGGACAAACACCTCCCAGTCTTCAGAGACTACATTCAGGGTTGTTCTCACCATCAATTCTTGATTCGGCATGGCACCTATGGAAGTCATCTGATCCCCTATCTCCTTCAATCGACCAGGGAGGTGTCGATCTGTTCTCCCTTCTGCATCTGGTATGACCATAGCTGATTTTCTAGTAGCATCCTTCTCTGCATAGAAGTATGCTGGTACAATTTCTTTAGGGCCTACCACATCTCATTTGTCGTGTCCTTTTTGGCAATATGTGGTATTACATGGTCCTTGACCTCGTCAAGGATGATGCGCTTGGCCCTCGCCATTGCCTCCTCGTACTTGTCGTTCTCAGCTAAGTCAACTGGGATCGCTATCGCCCTCAAGGTGAAGTGCTTGACACGATTCCTGTCTATAACGGACAAGATTTTGGCCTTCCAGGCTACGAAGTTTGAGGCTTTGTCCAGTCTGTCTTGGTCTCATACCCCATTCACTACCATTTTTCTACTCCTCTACTTCTCTTCTAGAAGTTCTCGGTGTGACTCTCTCTGAGCCTCGATTTCCCTCTTGTCAACCCCTCTGCCAATGTCAAGATGGCCCCACTCCAATACTTAGTGCAGCTGCACCACTGATCCAGATTTTTTGGCTAGAAATCCTCGGCAGTAACTCCCTCCTCCTTGGTCTTGCCCTGCTAAGTACTGTTCTGACTCCAAAACCCCACCAGCTTCACTCTGCAACTTACCCACAGCCTCCTAAGCCTCAGCAAACTGAAGGTTAGAGCTTCTAGGCTCTGTGCAATCTCGGCACCAGCAAAAATTTGCACCTCCTAGCCACAAGCGTCAATCCTTCCTGATTGAGAAAGATGACCAAGCACTACGTAGGTCGAGTCTTCTCCCCTCTGCCACTGCATTGATCCTCTTCCCGACTCAAACTTGATGACGTAGGCACTGCATCACTCCTTCCTTGTTGCTTCCCTGCTAGGAACAGCTTCTGTCACTCGGAATCACTGTTTTCTACTACTGCTGCTCTGCTCAGCTGATGTCCTCAGTTCTCCTGTGATCTGCAACCACGCTCTAATACCATGTTGAAGTTTCTAAGTCTAACTGTTAGAAACCCTTCATGTATTTTACTGATTATTCCTACCTACTTATTCTGTTAATTAACAAGTTATTTACCATGTAAATACTGGAAATAAATACAAGTACATGCTCAACACATTACAGATCATCAACTGAAGGAAACAGAAACAAGCACACAAGTGACATCGTTATTTTTGGACTAATGTCCCCTGAAAAACCCAATGCGGGAAAACCGGTGCAGCTATGGAGGGTTTGAACTTTGATTTATTAAGCACTTTCAGAATACAATCTGGGTGCCAAATCCGGCTCACCCAACAGAGAAAAATCTCGATAGTAGTATCTCTCTACTTAGAAGCAGATATTCTGTTTGAAACCCTGGATAAACACTCCAACAGCTCTACAGCTCCAATCTACCCCACGAAACACCAGCATCAGCCTCTAGGGACTGAGTCAGCTCTCTCTGGCCCAGCGTTAGCCCAACGTCACTCTGGCTTGGCCTGCGTCAACCTTTGGAGGCACTGCGTCAGTCCTTTGGCCCTCTACGTCACTCATGCTGGCCCTCTGAGGCACTGCGCAGTTCATGGCTGGCTTTGCGTGAGCCCTGGCTGGCTCTGCGTGAACCCTTGGCTAGTTCTGCGTCCTTCTCTCTGGCTACTGCATTGATCCTCCTGGTGTTATTTCTGCCTCTCTGCTTCTGTATTCACTACCTCTCAGCTGCAACTCTAATCACTCCTTCAACTTTCTCAGCAAACCCAGCCCCAGAAAGTCGAAATCTTGATCTCTTGGTGTATTCTCCAAGTGACCCTCAAGCCTCCTCTTATACTTTTCTCGTTGACAACTCAACAGCCGAGATTAAGTCCCTAATCAACGAGTAAGATCAACTCTGGCTTGATCCATGACTTTTGGACCCTTCTAACACAGTTTTATATTAATTCACATTAATATTTTATTTTCCCTAAGTTTAGACTTAAGGACTCCATTAAAAATATTAATTATTTTAATATCTCCCAAACTGTTTAGAACCTACCCAAACCATTTTTGGGTATTGGAGATCTCATGTACTTTAGCCTCTCCACCAATTTTCATGGCTAGAGCACATCCGATGCTACCCCAAATCAATAGTAAGGAGGCAAGCAAAGGGTGAACAAAGTACAAGAGAGGATCTCCAAGTAGCAAAGAAAAAGGGTACACAACCGAGCTGGAGAAGACTGTTTCTAGGGCAAGCTGCAACCGCACATGCGATAAAAACAGGATTGTCTCAGTGGTTATGAGAGTAGCAACTCACAACTAATATATCTCACTATTTGGGGCTAGTAAACTAGGCCTATAAAGCCTTCCAAACAAGCAAAGAAGAAGGGCACTCAAGTGAAGGAGAAAAGAGCCTACAACATCAAGTAAACCACCACACGTTCGAGAATTTAGGGCTGCGGGATAGTCATACCAAGTCTGTACCTACATCTCAAGGAAGAAGCTCATTTGGTCAAGAGGAAGGAAGGGATCATCACAAATAAGGAGTCTCATCATAGACCAAGAATAAGTGCCTCTTCTAGAGCAAATGCAACAAGGTTTACCAACAATTGAAAGAAGATCGAAGTGTTGGAAGGAGGAGGACAAAGTGTCGGGGAACGAAGTGCCGGAAGAAGGAAGTGTCGAAAAAGGACTTGACTTGTACTTAGAGGATATTCTTGTCAAGGGTCTAGGGTTTGGCATTGATCAATAGGAAGCTTCAATAAGAGAAATTTACCAAAGGGTTTTCCTCTTAAGAGAAGATAAGTTTTGGCCTTGGCAGAGAACCAACATCTTGTGTTCTTGTTCTTATGTTTTTGGTAGCAGTTTGATTAAGTACACACACATGCATTAATAAGAAGAAGAATATTAAGCTAACAAGAAAAAGTAAAAATACTCCACAAATTGTTATCAAGTCAAGAAGAATCACACTACACCTAATTGCCCTTGATTCTTCAACAAGTGGTTCACCTTCCCCTGTGATACCCCATAATGGTTGAGATATGCATAGGAGAAATGGTTCACCTTCTCCTATGGGGTATGAGTAGGATGAGTGGTTCACCTTCTCCTGCCGCTACATCCTACCCATGCAGTTTGGGACTCATGGAAAGTACCTCTCATTCGGCCAATGAGTAGGGAAATGAGGGTAGGGACCATAGTACTACAGATGGACGCATCGTATACTACCGTTCTCCCTATGCTAGGATGTTTGATATTGATCTGGGATCAATGGAGAATGACTTCGGGTCAATGGAGAGTGGTATGATACACTCTCGATTATTGGACATTGAATTCAGGTTAGTGGAGAATGGTATGACACATTCTCGATCATTTCTTCTTCATTATTTCTTCATGGTTCCGCAGAGCAGAGCAAAGTATATCAGGGATGTCAAAGATGGTACAGATTGACAGATGATTTGCAGGTGGAGTTCTTCCTAGTTGAGAGGGAGTGTTAAATTTGGCAACTAGGGCCAAACTCCACCTTGGACAGCTCATATGATGAAGCTGATATTTTTATTGGATTCCTTTTTCCGAGGTGTGTAGGATTGATCTAAAATTCATCTCATTCTGACATGTACAAATGGAATTATGAATTTATTTCGTTTATGGACAAATTATCAAGGTCGGCCAGCAAACTAATGTAGGCTTAGAAGCCCAAAAAACATGTCTTTTCATCCTCAACGTTGCATATAAATAGAAGGTGCATCTACCTCATTTGGACATCATTCATTCTCACACATATCTCTCTCTCCTCATCTGATTGGGTCATACAACTTCAGGACAGCCTTCTCCTCCACACGTACGAAGGGTTGACTGCAATTTTCTATTTCCAGCGTTGACCAAGGTGCAGGAAGTTTGACCAGTGTTGACTTTGTTTGACTGCAATTTTTGTGGGAATATTTCTGTTTGGGCAGGCCACATTCATTGGCACAAAAACCGAGATTTTCTGTGATGTTTGACCAGTGTTGACCGCAGCAAGTTTGACTCTGCATTGACCGAGTTTTGGGCTGATTCGGACTATCCTTGGAGGCTGAGTTGACTGGGTTTGACCAAGCTGATTTGGAGGAAAATTTCTGCTCAGATGACCAGCATTGACTTTCTGATTAAGGCATCCAGTTGACTGCAGTTTGACTGGACATATTTGACTGTGTTTGGGCAAGTGAATTTTGGATATTGTACTCTCTCTCTGCTGAACTTTTGAAGAATAATAAGAAGACTTGATCAAAGGGTTTCCCCACATTGGGGTTTTTCCCTAGCATCCGCCAGATATTGTGTCCTCTTGTCTTGGTTTGCCTTTTGCTTTTTATTTATGTTCTATCTGCATTTACTGTCATGTTAATGTGATTGCTAATCTAGAAATTGATATTCGGCTAACAAGAAAAATTGAAGTAAATTGCTCTAAAGCATAGAACATACCATTGTTATCTAAAATTAACATTTTTCATATCCAGTTTCAACCCTTCAATCAATTCTAGCAAAGGCATCTCTACAAAGGCAACTAACAGGAAGAGAAATGGAGAGCCTCAAGAGGGATGACAACAATATAATAAATATGTCTTAAATATCCAAATTGAAGTATCCACATAACCTTAGTATAATATGCAGTTGGATAAGATTGGCACAGCTAATAAAAATAAATGCTACTAGAATAACAGAATATGCCTATGGTCCATTCTGTCTACTATTTATTGCAATAAGTTTGCATTAATAAAACAGTAAATCTTATGAGGCACTGGTATGGCTTTGGATAGCTTTTCAACCATCTAAAAATAATAAGTATAAAATTAAAAATACCACGTGCGTAACATGTTTAATGCAACATCACTTTTACACTGACAGTTGTCGTATAGACTCAAGATATGACAATAATATAGTAGACATGTCTCAAGTTTCAACATAGATTTGATGTCTTATAGAATCTGTTGTTTCCAGATTGGCACAATATATAAAGAAACAAAAACATATAAAACATGGTGATTGTTTAAGAATCCACATTGAAGTATGACACCACATAATGTAAGTATAATATGCAGTTGGATAAGGTTGGCACATTGGAGTATGACACAACATAACCTAAGTATAATATGCAGTTGGATATGGTTGGCACATCTTATAAAACAAATGCAACTAGAGTAACAGGATGGGACTATTGTTCATTTTATAGACTACTTATTGCAATAAGTGTGCACTAAGAAAACAGAAAACCTGACGAGGCACTGGTATGGCTTTAGAATCTAGATAGCTTTCCAACCATAGCTAACAATGATAAGAATAAAGTATCCAAGTGCGTACCATGTTTAATGCAACATCAACTTTATACTCAAGTTGTCGTATTTCCTCCAATGTCAATCCATGCCAATCATCTATCCAAGAAAAACATTGTCTATGACTTTCTTGAAATAGAGCCCTCTCTGCCTGCATCAAAACTACATATATAAAATATTAAAATATACATGTAATGATCTAATCTATTTCAAGTATTTTCCCAAATACATTGAAAAGGAGAAAAAACCAAGAACTAACAACTCATAGGTTATTTGAACAGTGAATTTCAGTGCAAAGAACAATTGAATCCAAACATGAAGAGACTTAACCATGGTTTGCATACTCACTTCTTTGAGGGGAAAACAGAAAACCACAAATGTAGTAACGTTTTTTGGGCTCTCACCTTATTTTTATCATGAAAGCTGAAAGTAAATTTTGCAAGTGTAAACTCATCTTGCACTTGCAAAGTTACAATGTGCAAGCTAAACCTAGCATTATAACATGATACTTCCTATGAGGAAGAAGTCATTATCTGTCTATCTATTGTGGCCTAGGTTGCAGGAAAATCAACCCATTCCTCATGGTTTCAGCACCCCAAAATGTTTTAGGTACTGAAACACCTCTGAAACTAGCTGGAAACAACCCAAAAATTTTGAGAGTTGTTTCCCAATTGTTTCAGGCATGTAGTGGCCATTTCACCACCCCTAATGCATGTGTGGGGTGTTGTGGGTCTCACATAGCACCTAACAAGAAAACAAAGTTTTCAACCGAAATAAACAAACAAACAAACAAAAAATATATATTGCTGATTTAAAGCAGAATTCACATTTGAATTTCTTTGAATGAAAAAGAAGAGAAAAATAACCCCACTTATCTCGCTCTCCTTGCATTTTCTATAGCAGAAAGCAATTCCTATAACATAAAAAACAATAAAGGGCCTCAAGTGATATTTGCAGCATGGTCACGATTTCTAGAGCAGTGACAACAGTGAGCATCAAGAAGAGTATCATGAGTATCATTACCAGTAGTAGGAAGCATTTCTTTTTTTTTTTTAGCATCCATGTCCTTTTAAAGTGTTGTCAACTCTTATCCTTGAGAAAAATTGGTAGCCATAGTGATCCTTATCCCCTTTGGAGACATGCGATCAAACAAAGACATTTCCCATGTGGTGGCTCTTGGGAATGACAATGCACTCTTTGTAAGACTAATTTCCAGAATTCTTACAAAAGAGTAAAAAGCACATTTGTTGCATGGATGGAATAGGATTGATGGTTTGAAGGAAACAAAGCTAGCATATCAAAGGGCTCCACGTGAAAAGGATCATAATGTTGTGCAAAGGCTCAAAGTAAGGATAACCCAACTTTCTAACCCTTTTCCAGCTACCACTAGTCTGGAGTCATGAATTGTTCAAGAGCGTAGAGAAATGAGACAACTGCAACGAGAACTCACACAAACTCAATGCCAAGCTAATTAGTAAAAATGTTTGGTGCTTAAGGCAGGAAAGAACATGAAACACGAGTGGCAAGGGCTATTTACCCATGTGGTATCCCCTTCAATATGATTTGGTCTCCCTACTTGCAAGCCCCGGTGAGGGTGACTACCATTGCTCCTCAAGGTTTCAAGACCCAAACCAACATTACCATAGTGTGAGCAAAGCCACAATAAGAGTGTCGGGAACACCAATTCCCAAAAAACCTCAAGAGCAAAGCATCTTGGGCGCATTTTTTATATAATCTATATTTTATATATTTTAATGCATATATATTCATAACAAAAATGCAAAACGCCAAATTAGTTGTTAAAAATATGAAAACATACATATTTATGCTACTTGTATACATTATTACGAAGTTGTAAACATGTCAGTATAGTAGACTTTAGATTAATCATTGAACATCAACCATTTATTACTACATAGAGAACATCAAGCATATTACAAATGTAGTTACTATTACTTACCAAACTAGCACTTTAGATGTCATGTCCCTTCTCAAACACATTAGTAACAGGGGGTTGCTACACAATTTTGCACATTTTTTACTAAGGAAGAGGGCCCCACACTTTCGACTTAGGGACTTAGGGGCCAAATCAACTTTATTTAGCTGCTAGTGGAATGTGGGTGCCACCCACATAGGAGGTCGAATTAGCCATTCGATATGCTTGGAGGGAAGATCAAATGGGTGGATGGAGGGGCCCACATGAGGCTAAGGGGGCCCAAGGAGTTATAAAGAGGGATCAGCTCTCATTTTGTTTTCATCTTGAACATTTGCAAACAAACACTCTTTTGTACGATCTGTTGCTTAACAAGTCTACCGGCTATTTAGCCACGAATCTCTCACGCGGGAGATTCAACATCTTTTTGAGGGGACCATCCGTGCCCACCCTTGGGAGGCCGTTCCACAGGAGTTTCAAGGAGTTCAACACAGTTACATACTTCAGCCAACAACGCAGAGAGGGAACTGCGTATTTCCTCGGCAGCCAAAAACACGCAGGAGGAGTTGGAAGCCAGCAAGGAGGTTCATTGCTTACTGGGAGTTCCAGGAGCTAAAAAGGCTGCTTGTTGAGGACATTTTCGCTAGGATTTGCAACCAGCTAGACCAGTGCATCAGTTGTACGAATTTATGGGCAGAGGGATTGCACAGACGCCTGTAGGAGCAATTTCGTGGGGCTTGGGAGAGTAGTTAATCTTGGCCAAGAGCCATCCGGGAGCAAGGAGTTGGATAGCACAAGTAAAACCAGTGTTTTAAAAAACGGTCGGCTTGGAACCTACTCGACCAAGTTGGTCCGAGCTAGGCCTCAAAATTTTGACTCGACCAAGTATTCAGTTAGGCCGGCCAGGTTAATACCGAGCCGACCGAGTTGTCTAACAACTCGGCTGACTCGGTATTATCCCGGCCAGCTCGGCTGAGTCCTTATTAACCCAGTCGGGTTACGTACAGCGGCCCAGGCACATCAAAAAACAGCGATTTTTAATTTTTTTTTATTAATTGTTTGGTGTGGAGGACTCCAAAGCACTTTAGTTTTTGTTTAGTTGGTCTTTGGGGTCCATTCCCCTCTCCCAAACCCTATTTAACTCACTCAACCCCTCTCATTCTCTCACAGCCATCTCATGCATTTGAGTGAGAATTTCAGTGAGAGTTTGTGAGGAGTTGTTGAGTTTGTTTTTGGAGCAGCAATGAGGAGTCTTCGGCAAGCATTGTAGCTGGAGTGAGGAGCTTCTTGTTGTAGAGGCCATTTCTAGCCTCATTGGTTATGCGTTTTTGTTTTGATCGTGTATGTATTGGATAGTGCACTGGGTGCGATTTTGATATAATGGATATATTCATGAGCCTACTTTGATCATATGTTGTCTTCCATCTATATTCTACTGTTGTGTGTTTGGAAACATGAATGAAAATCTTTAAAATTATGTTTTTTATTAAAAAAAAAATATTTAATGTATTTTTTACAACGACCAAGTCATTGAAATTGAGCCGGCTGAGTCAATACCGAGTCGGAGTCGGAGTCAGAGTCGACCCTCAGCTTAGTTGGTGTCGGAGTCAGAGTTTTGAAACATTGGGTAAAACCAACATTTCAGAGGGATTTGCAGGCTGTTTCCTGCAAGTCGAATTTGGCAGCAAAAGCTGGGGAGAGGCTCCAAGGAGGCCGAAAATCCAAAGTCAAAACCAGCGAAATTCCCTTCTGAGTTTTTTTGGGTTTTGTCCAAGGAGTCTGTGGCTAAAAAAGTATAATTTTCTGAGCAATTTTTGGGCACATTCCAGCAGGTCGAAGTTCAGCAGGGCAGCACAGTGCAAAGTGGTGCAACAACTAGGCAACCTTCAGCTCAACTATTTTCCCACCTCGGGTTGGTCTTGCTTGTTCATTAGGACAAGCCCGGGTGCACCATTCCATTTCATATTGTATCTAGCCCTCTGATTTTTAATAATATGGCTCAATAGTTCCTAATTGGCAGCATTTTCATGGATGTCTAATGTGTGTTTTTATTTTTATATGTTGTTGCATTATTTATTTGCTTAATATCACTCACATTCCTACTTAGGAACATTACAGTGGTATCAGAGCATGATCTTGGCCCAGCTGTGGGTAACCAGTAAGATCATGGGAGATTTGGGCGTGTATGCACAGTGACAAGTTACTCCGTACACTAACCATGGCTCAAGGGAGATTCAGTATGCAAGAATTTTGGGGTGGAATCTGCTAGAGCGATGAGAGGTTGGCTTAGTTGAGGAAGATGTCAGACTAGATCCATCCTTGTCCTTACAACATAGACATTAGAGGTGCACAAGCCGTGAGAGTACAACCATCTACACTATGTGGGGAAAGCCGATAGAATCAGGGCATCAGATCTCCTGAAAAGGAGCAGGCAGGCCAGAGATAGTTAGAGGATGAGTCAAGGAGACGATTTTGCTGGTGGAGACCTAGTCTTAGACATCAGGGGCCTGAGGAGGAGATTGAACATGAGGCAGAGGACATGCGGGAGTGTGAGGATCACATTGGTATACCCAGTGTAGCACAAGAGTCACCATTGTTGGAGGCCTCTTTGATAGCACCAGTTGACACCTTGGGGGAGAAAGTAGAGCATACACCCATAGGACAATCCATTGATGAGGTGCCAGGAGACACAAACAGATCCACCGTTGAGAAGGTGACATCCGTTGTTGAGATATATGGGGTCATGACCGAGTTTTCAGGTGATAGCAGTGCACGACAGGATGATGAGGTGTCAAGAAACATCATCACCCTTGATGAGGAGTCGATAGGTACAGAGGCACCCAGATCTACGAAAGAGTTGCGGGATGACAACCACCTACAACAACATGGATAGCACATAGAGGGGCATGAGCTAGTCATGGAGGGGTAGTTCGTGACTCATGTTGAGCCCATGGGGGAGGAGGACAAGCAGTCTTCTTTAGGGCCCACCACTGACTTAGAGTTGTTTGATGCACAGACCGTCAATAGAGTTGCAGTACTTCCAGATAATAGCTATCTCTGGGCTTATATAGATGGGGCTTGCAACATTGTTAGACTACCTTTGCACCATGGAGAGAGAGATGCAGAGACTCCCCAACAAATTTTATGTGTTGACCAGGATGGTGAGCTGAGGCGACATGAATTGCGCAGGGTGCAACAGTGGCAGGATGGAGGGTTTGTTCTATGTGCAAGAGTTTGTGCATTCAATCCCTCTCTTGGGGTTGGATGGCAAGAGATTCTGAGTTGGTACCCAGTGGAATGGGCTAGACTCATGGAGATGGTCGTAGTTCGGAGTAAAGCTCTGTGGGAGCTCTCAGACATTGAGGGTGCTAGAGGCTCAGGCTGGAATTGGGATCCAAGTGGGGCTTCCTATCTGATATCAAACATGCGGGAAGGCTATGGCATTGATGAGGTAGTCAACCCCGTGCCTGAGCGCATGCATTCCTTAGGGGAGTTCCAGCTGATGCTAGTGGCCAGGTGGTTTGTGAGCAAACTCCATTGGTTGTTTTGGCACGTTGGTTAAGCATGGGGGCGCAGGATGATTAGCATTCTCTGGTACGATTTGGTTGAAGGAGGTGGCATGGGTATGCCACTAGACCAGATATTGTATGGATACGATATTCTCCCATTGAGGTTTAGGACTCAGGGGTCACAAAGGATCGGCACAACAGAGATATCCCCCTTAGCAGGAGTGGAGTTAGGATGCTCAGGTCTACTAGGATGGACGAGGGGGCATGACGCGTGTCATGGTGGGGTCACTATCAGAGTGGCAGACACTTTGGCACATCCGGGATACCATATGTTACAGGGTGCTATGATAGTAAGCAGTGGTACATAAGACTGCACAGAGTCAAGTCGTAGCATCCAATTTTATATAGAGGGATGTGGCCATAGCACCCAGTGGTGTGCAGGGCTATGCAGCAAGGAGTAGTGGCATGCAGAGGAGCATGGAGATAAATGGTGGTATACCACATCATGTCGGTTGACATTGTGGGGTAGGAGGAGTGACTGGCATCGCATTGAGGATGTGCGGGGAGTGACAGGTGCAGTGACACAGGTAGGAAACGGGACAATACAAGATGGTATGGCTATAGCCAGAGGTATTCCATGGTGTACAGAGACAGGTTGCGGTATACAATGTCATGTCGATGAGTGTGGTGATACTGGGTGGTATGCAGTGGCAGATGATGCAGTGCAGTGGGCGCTTGGAGCATCACCTCCAAGGAGACTTATGGACAAGGGCAGTAGGTGTACCATTGGATGCATCTCACCTAGGATCGATGAGGACATGGTTGAGCATCTGGTGACACCATGTTTAGCGGAGATAGGGCCACGAGGGGGTTGTTAGCAAATCCAAGGCAGAGATAGGGACGCTCGTAGGATTACTCTTGAGCATTTTGGCAAACTCTTGATCATATCCTTCAAGGCATACCCACCCATCCTCCTCCGGTGTTGCTTAGGGATAACATGGTTGATTGTCGAGGTAGCATATGTTCCACCCCTAGGCTCACACTTGGGGAGGTGACTGGGAGGGAGTTGTATGGTGCTTTTCCAGCTCGACAACTTAAGACATTAGGTAAGCATGAGGTGCGAGGGATGGTAGCCCTTGTTGGCAAGATGATGCTTAGGCTTCCAGCAAGACCAGGGCACATCATCAGGAGTTGGGATAGTAGATCTTGCTGTGCGATTTGGCAAGCGCGGAGCAGTTGGTTATTCACAACACGGGTTCTTAATGCTCGGTGCCTACCTATTGGATACCTACAGGAGTCAAAGATGGGGCACGAAGGAGTCCCAACAGCTAGCAACATATCACAGCGACAACAAGGGAGGATTGGGGGTTGTGGACGCCTAGTATGGTTATGGGATCCAGTGGATTGGTGGGATACTCCACTCCTCAATGAGCATGTGCAGGATAACATGCGAATTGATTCATTCATAGGCAGACACATGGGGAATCAGCGAAGCCCTCACCATAGGGAGAGGTAGATTGTTGCTCAAGGTTGGGGCCAGCCATGGAGGGATAGGCGCTAACACTATTGAGTCGATTTGGCATGTTGGGCCTAACCTCGATCATCGCATAGATTGTGGCCAAGACCTATGCGAGAGGAGGCTCTGGTACGAGCATGTTAGACAATTAGTGATGACCAGGGTGTCGAGGGATCAACAGGACAGTTTCTTGCTGCGTTGGGCATGGGACCCTAGTGTCATAGTACTTAGCAGTTCAGATACCCATAGGGGTGAGTTGGTTTCTATAGGGGAGGGTCATCAAGATTCTCCATCGGGTTTCAGTGATTTGCCAAGGGCGTGGGAGACTTCATCAACATGGAAGGATGGCCAGCAAGAGGAGCTCATGTAAGAGGCTTCATTCGCATAGGGATTGAGTTGTATCTTCAAGGGCCCACAATCAAAGTGCATGGGGTGGACTATTCGATAGAGCAGCTTCATGAGGATTTGGGCGGAGTTTTGCATCATCAGGATGCTCTACTTATTGGTGATAGACACAAGGGTTCTAATGCCCATATTTGGCAAGATAGTCAGTGGAGCAAGGGGGGCTTCATGTTGATTAGGTTGGCTTGGGATCCTGGTATCGAGGGACTCCTTCACTATAGGATAGTACAATGGCCAGGGACGATCCAATGGCACATTTGGGACCTTGATGAAGTTTGCAGTGATAGTGGGGCGATCCACAGTCAAAGAGGGTGTTTGTTCAGGAATTGCTTGAGGACAAGTAATGTTTGGTGCATCGGAAGAACTTGCCAGATGAGGATGCCACCTGGGAGGGTGAGCATATTTTGGAGCACCCATCTTTGAGGTTGCTTGAGGGCAAGCAACATTTGGGAAGGGAAGACTATCATGTCCCTTCTCAAACACATTAGTAACAGGCGCTGCTACACAATTTTGCACATTTTTTCCTAAGGAAGAGAGCCCCACACTTTCGACTTAGGGACTTAGGGGCCAAATCGACTTTATTTAGCTGCTAGTGGAATGTGGGGGCCACCCACATAGGAGTTCGAATTAGTCATTCGATATGATTGGAGGGAAAATTGAATGGGTGGATGAAGGGGCCCACATGAGGCTAAGGGGGCCCAAGGAGTTATAAAGAGAGATCAACTCTCATTTTGTTTTTATCTTGAACATTTGCAAACAAACAATCTTTTGTACGCTCTACTGCTTAGCGAGTCTGTCGGATGTTTAGCCACGAATCTCTCACGCGGGAGATTCAACCTCTTCTTCGGGGGACCATCCGTGCCCACCCTAGGGAGGTCATTCCACAGGAGTTTCAGGGAGTTCAGCACAGTTACACACTTTATCCAACAGCGCAGAGAGGGAACTACGTATTTCCTGGGCAGCCAGAAACACGCAAGAGGAGTTAGAAGCCAGCAAGGAGGTTCATTGCTTGCTGGGATTTCAAGGAGCTGAGGAGGCTGCTTAGTGAGGAAATTTTCATTGGGATTTGCAACTAGCTAGACCAGAGCATCAGTTGTACGAATTTCTGGGCAGAGGGATTGCGCAGAGCCCTGTAGCAGCAATTTCGTGGGGCTTGGGAGAGCAGTTAATCTTGGCCAAGAGCTATTCAGGAGCAAGGAGTTGGATAGAACAAGTAAAACCAGCATTTTAAAGGTGTTTTCAGATGGATTTGCAAGTTGTTTCCTACAAGTTGAATTTGGCAGCAGAAGCTAGGGAGAGGCTCCAAGGAGGCCGAAAATCCAAAGTCAAAACCAGCGAAATTCCCTTCTGGGTTTTTCTGGGTTTTGTCCAAGGAGTCTGTGGCTAAAAGGATATAATTTTCGAGGCAGTTTTTGGGTACATTCCAACAAGTTGAAGTTCAATAGTGCAGCAGTTTACTAGTGTAGCGCAGTGCAGAGTGGTGCAGTAGCTAGGCAGTCTTCAGCTCAGTTATTTTCCTACCTGGGGTTGATCTTGCTTGTTCATTAGGACAAACCCAGGTGCACCATTCCATTTCATATTGTATCTAGCCCTCTAATTTTTAATAATATGGCTCAACAGTTCCTGATTGGCAGGGTTTTCATGGATGTCTAATGTGTGTTTTTATTTTTATATGATGTTGCACTATTTATTTGCTTAATATCACTCACATTCCTACTTAGGAACATTACATTAGATCCAAAGTCCAATATCGGTGCTAGCCAATGGGAAACTCAAGAGGGATGTCAATGTCACTATACAAGCCTTCTTCTCACTTAATATTGGCTCTCCAATTGTACAAGAGGGGTGTCCCAAGGTTAGAATTACTAAATTTTAATGCAATTAGGTTTAGGTGACACAAAGTAAAACATGATTTTTGTAATACAAGAACTAAGGTGGATGGCCTCTGGAGGACTGAGACTATTGCCAATTCACAAGGGAAATGGATTCAAATTCAAGACTATGTTGCAAGAAATGTAGACACCCACCCCCCTCGGTACCAACAGTGTTATGATACAAAAACCCAAAATTGTGCATGAAATGCACTTCAACTGGGCTGAAACGTGCTTTGGCTGAAATGCATTTCACGTTTTTGAAATGCATATCACCCTTTGTATGACACACTTGAGTTGTCGTACAGAGCGTGGGGGTCCATATGGCTCACTTGTGTGGCCTATTTTTAGCCTGGGACCCATTGAAAACCATTATTAAGTGATTAAAAAATAAATTTGTTTAGTGATTATGTTTTAATAATATTTTTGGAGATTTCTAAAAGCCTCTAAAATAAATAAATAAATAAATAAATAAAAATAAAAAAAAAAAACCTTTTTATAAAAGAATGTCCCTTTCATTTCTCCTCACATTATTTGAGGCTTAAGCAAGGGAGAATGAAGCAAAGGAAATTAAGCAAGGTTGATTTCAGCAATGGGTATTCAAGCAAGTGCAAGTTCAACAAGAGAGGATTTAAATTATTGTTGAAAAATGTGTAACTAGGTTCGGTCTTCATAAGTATGAAATATACTTTTGATTTTTGAATATTGTAAAATGAAAGAAAAAAATTTATTGTTATTTTAGAGCATGGGTTTCATGCTCGAGGTCTTTTATTTTAGAGGTAAAGCACCCATTGAGTGCTTCTAGGATTTGTCCTAGGTCAAGAAGTCAAAAGAGTCATTGCCATAAGTTGAAGACCCCATCGGGCACATTGTAACTTGTAAAAAGAATTATTTTTGTCCTTAAAAGTCTCCAAACACCCTTCAAGACCAAGTCGGCCTGCCAACTAAGAAGTCAGCCTATTTTGAGGAGCCTCGTCCACCTTAGAAACCTACATATCGGAGGGAACTCGACCTCCTTTGGACACACATACATCTCTCATTCATCCAAGCAAAGGAGAAGAAGAAGGCTAGCGAAGGAGGAGAAGGACAAAGGAAGAAATGTTTGGGCTATTTATCTCTCTCTATCTCACATGTGCGAAAAAGGAAGGCTAGGGTTTACTACTTCAAGGTCGAAATTCTCAAGTTGCTAGAAGAGGATCAAAGTTGTTGGAAGATCCTAAGAGGTCACCTACTTGTTGAAGAATCTGGGGCAGTTAGAGTTAATTGAGATTCTTCTTCATGATGATAACTATTTGTGAGGTATTTTAACTGTTTGCTTATTAGCATAGTCTTCTCTTGATATTATTAGTGTGTGTATTCCTTACATCATCAAACAGTTACCAAAATACAAGAGACAAAGACACACGATGTTGGCTTTCTGCCAGGGCCAAGGCCTCTCCTTCTTGGAGAGGAAAACCTGCACAAAATTCTTCTTATAGAGATTCTGATTGACAAACACCAAGCCTAGGACCCTTGACATACTGAGCCACTCCAAGACTAATACACTGATCCTATTCTTCATTACTGCTAAGATCATCATCATCACTATTGCTTCATCGTGGTCATCATTACTGCTCCTTTACTAAGATATTCATTACTACAATGAGATTATCACTTTTGCACCATAGCTTCCCTTTCACTTAGATCATTGTTGCATTCTTACTAAGATCATCTTCATATCAGTGAGGTCTTCATACTGATACGTACATGTATACATATGATAGTTGCACCTTGTCTTCACCAAGATCTGATCGATATCATGATCACTACCATACTGAGATCATTTCAGAGTGTATGCTAAGACAGGTATACAAAGACAAAGTGTCATTATGTAATCACCAAGATCCTCATCATTTGATACTATCACTGCATCTGCCAAGAGTGTATTGTTTGGAGATCATCATCACTCAATTGCCAAGACTGTGACTGCGTTGTTCCTTGTATTGAGATTTGTATCATCAATTCACCATCAAGAGAAGTATGCTAAGATAGAGATATTGTTAAAATTGGCAACTAGAGCCAAACTCCATGTGGGTCATCTTATTTATGACAGCTGATATTTTTCTTGGATCCCTCTCATCGAGAGATGTAGGATTGATCTAAAGATCATCCGATTCCAATAAGTATTCATGGAGATATGAATTTATTTGTGTTATGGGACAATTCATCAAGGTCGGCCTGCAACCAAAATAACCCCCTCATGTGCTCAACATTTTAGTACAAAAAGGAGGACTTGATATTCATTTCTACACACACTTCACTCTTGATTTCTCTCCACTTGTTCTGGGTTTTAGTGGCAAGAGAAATCTAGATGATGAAGCCCTAGATGTAGGAGGATGCCCTAGCCACAGTCCTAAGGAGGATGATCTAGCTACAACTCAAGGGAGGAGACCCCTACTTCTATACGTTGCCCAACCTGCCCTCTACATTGCCTAAAGGAGAGATATAGCAGCCTATTCATGCTGCCCAAATACGCAGGTGCCCTAGCCGCAGTTAGGAAGACAGGCCAGCGAGTTTGAAGGGACGTTTTCAAGTAACAGAGCACTGAAAGGAGGGCCGAAGTACCATGCTGGAGGGCCGAAATAGTAAGGGACTGATCTGGGCTAGTAGACACAGGAATTCCTCCTTAAACAAGCCGAGTAAGGGATTGTTCTATTGTGATTAGGACGCAGGCCTGTAGGTGTTGTTTGGAGGGTCAAACATAGCACTGTAGGTGCCTCCTCTTGCAGCGAGGTTACATAACTTGAAGAGGAAAGGAGGACGCATAATTTAAGGTGTGTTTTGGGCATGACTATTGGGTTGTTGTAGGTTACAGTGGGAGCCCTAACCAGTGACCAAAACACTGCCCATAAACAGAAGTGCAGAAGTATGGTAACTTGTGCATTGACTTGTTTGATTGGAAAGGTCTCTTCATTGATGAGGAGATTCTATATACTGCCACATAGGAGCAGCAATGACTAGCAGTGGGACAACAGTGCTAGTAGTGTGACATGGTGCAGCAACGTCACAAGGCATAGCAATGCCACATGACAACAGCAATGGCATGGTACAGCGAGACAACATGACAAGCATGGTGCTGCAAACACAGCGGGACAGCATGACAAGCATGGTGCTGCAAACACATTGGGATAGTATGACAAGCATGACGCTGCAAGCACATTGGGACAGCATAGCAAGCATGGTGCAGCAAGCACATGGGACAGCAGTGTGGCAACATGGTGCAGCAATGGCACATGGGACAGCAATGGTACATGATGCAGTACAGTGATGGGTACAGTCATGATTAGTGAAGCATGATGAGATGCAGCATAGTGATGATGGGTGCAGCATGGTGCAGCACAGTGAAGTGCAGCATGATGATGAGGAGCAGCTCAATGATAGGTGCAGCATGGTGATGGAATCCCTTGGGAGAATCAGTTGAAGCAGCATGCCTTCAACTGAGTTCAGCTACCTCATGTATCATCTACTTAGAGATGATCTATGCTCTTATTTAGATAAGTCAAAGTGTTGACTTTTGTTGTATATGTACTATCTCTCTCTCTCTCTCTCTGCTGAACTATTGAAGAACATATAAGAAGAATTGATCAAGGGTTTCCCCACATTGGGGTTTGTCCCTGGCTAGCACCACATCTTATGTCCTCTTGTCTAGGCTTGTCTTCTGCGATCTATGTTTATGTTCTATCTACAATTTACTTGAATGCTGATGTGATTGCTAATCTGGAAAAGATATTGAGCTAACTATGAAAATTGAAATAAATTGCTCTAAGCATAGAACATATCTAAACTTAACAGATATCCTTATCACAAATAAACCAAGACTTATGACAGCAGCTAGACGTGTGTCGAGACAGAGTGAGTTACTTTAGGATCGCCAAGATCCTTCTTATCACAACGATGCTTAACCTGCGACTATCTAAGGGGCATGTCGAGAGTGTTACCACAGAGAAGGTTACACTGTGATTTCTTACGCAGTTTCAGAGATGTCCAAGAATGTGTCTCACTGTGCCTATCCAAAAGCTACAGAAATGTATGCAAAGATCTCAGAGAATCCAAATTCTGTGTCCACGATATTTCATAGGAATCTAAGTTTCAGTTGTCTCTCTTTTGCGCAGACCCTATTAGATATATATAGTGGTTTTGTTCTCCATAATAAGACGACTTGAACCATTGAAGAGGTGTGTCATTTATGCAAGCCAACATCACTGATTTTACTTCATTTTGCTAGCCGACTTCATCAAGAGGATTGTGCTTATCTTGGAGGGCTAATCTAGACATTTTGTAGACTTGTATACATTAGACATGAGCTCAAGAAGAGCATGACATTGACTCTTTGACTTGCTTGACTTGTTCAATAACCAAGAAACTCATTGTTATAGATAACAAAAATAATATTTCTTTTTCTTTACAAGTATAAAGATCAAAATTACATTTGTAAATACCGAATCTAGTTACATTTTCTTCAACACTCCCTATTAACTAGGGAGGTATTTATAATGGTACTTGGTCATTCTCAATCTGAAGAATTTCTCATAAGAAGAATTAGATCAGTAACCTCTGTTATAGCATCATAGTAACCAACATTGTTTCCACAGCAAGGCCTTGACTGATAGCTCTATCTCTCATTAGATCAGAGCACCATGTTGGCAAGACCAATGACTATAGACACATTCATCATTGTCGCTCAAGGTACATACACACTCAGGTGTTCATTGATTATGACCTTTTAGGACTATTCATATCTTGGGTTCCCAGCCCTCAAAGAATATCGGTCCTCTTGCCTACTCTTGTCTTGGATGCCCTAGACATCCTCAAAGAACATCGGATGCCAGATGATTACCCAATCCTCCATTCTTTCTTCCAAAGTGAAGACAAGAATGTTGTGTCTATCTCTCCCTCTTAACTGGGGAAGATATGCTCAAGTTTCCTTTGATCAGAAACATGCCCAAGCTCCCTTTTAATCAGAAACTTGTCAAAGCTGCCTCTTAGCTAGGGACTTTTGTATACATCAACAACTTCTTCTTCGTGGGTCCTTTGGCTGCTTGATTGTTAAATTTAGGTATGTTCTATGCTTAGAGCAAATTTACTTCAATTTTCCATATTAGCTCGATATCAATTCTAGATTAGCAATCACATTTAGTATGATAGTAAAATGCAGATAGAACATAAACATAAATCGTAGAAGACAAGCCAAGACAAGAGGACACAAGATGTGGCGCCAGCCAGGGACAAACCCCAATGTGGGGAAACCCTTGATCAATTCTTCTTATATTCTTCAATAGTTCAGCAGAGAGAGAGATAGTACATATACATCAGAAGTCAACACTTTGACTTGCCAAGATAGAAGATCAAACATCAGAGAACTTCTCTATGAAGATGACATAAGAGGTTGTAGATCTGATGACAAGGACTGCAGATCTAAACTCAGGTGAAGGCATACTGCTTCAACTAATTCTCCAAGGTGATTCCATCACCATGCTGCATCCAACACTATGCTGCATCCAACCATGCTGCATCTATCCTGCATCCAACCATGTTGCATCCATCACTATGACAATAGCTCTGTCAAACTCATATTGCAGCAGCATCATACAACCCTCTAATAGCTTGAGATCTCAGCAGTATTACACTCTACAGCTCTATACATAATGCTAATGATACGAGTCCTCAAATATCCATACGAAATTGACTGTGATGTTATGGCCTGCGGCCTAACACACAGTCTTCAAGCAGTATATTCATTTTGCTTGTCCCTTCACACAGTGACCCAATCAGACTTTATGCAGCAGCCCTATTGGATACTTCTGCCCAGCATATCATACCCAAACAAATGGCCATGCTGTCACCTACAGCAATGTGGCATAATCCCAGTGACTAGGTGACTGTGTAAGGCTGCCTGTGACCATCCTCCTTTAGCTATGGACAGTCACCCTTAACTGCGGATGGGGTCACCTCTTGATCTGTGGTTTAGAGCAGCAGATAGGAGCCTCTTCTTAGGCCTCCTTTACTACGGATAGGACAGAGACTAGAGCTCCCTTTAGCTGCAGATTAAAGCCTTATTGACTGCATCCTAGGGCACATTTAAATGCTGTTGTTTGGAGCCTCCTTTAGCTGCCTATAGAACCCTCCTTGACTGTGGCTAAGATGTGCTAGTTCTCCTTGCTTGAACAGCACCTAAATTACATCCTTTAGGACTGTGTATGAGTCTCTTTCTTACTGCGCATAGGAGATCATTTAGGTTCCCTTTGACTGTGTATAGAGGGCTGCAGTTAGGGCTTTTATGGAGCTTCCTTTAGCTGCATATAGAGGCTCCCTTTGACAGTGAATGGAAGCCTCCATCATGACTGCATTAAGTGCCTCTTTTTGCTGCAAACACACCCCTAATGATTGCGGTCTAGGACAGCGTATTAGGCATCATTTAGCAGAGGTTAGGGCTTCTCCATACCAGCGTTAAGGCCTCTTCTTGGACTGCGTAGGAGAGCCTCCTTTAGGGCAGCGTAGGTGCCTCTTCTTCAACGTGATACTCATGCTCCATGATTGTAATTTAGGGCAGTGTATAGATCTCTTCAAATAGCGTCTAGAGCTAGGGAAACCTTCTAGGGCAGTGTATCCTCTTTAGATCTCTCCTACCACCAAAACCCAAAGACAAGTGGAAAGAGATCACAAGAAATGATTGTGAGAAATGACTTGAAGACCTCTTCTATTTATGGTGAAACGTTGAGGACATGTGGGGGTAGTTTGAATGCTGGCCGACCTTGATGAATTGTCACATAACACAAATAAATTCATATCTCAATGAATACAAGTCAGAATTGGATGATCTTTAGATCAATCCTACACCTCTCGATGAGAGGAATCCAAGAAAAATATCAACTGCCATAAATAAGAAGACCCAGATGGAGTTTGGCCCTAGTTGCCAATTTTAACATTGATCAACTTTTCTCCTTGATGTCATGAAATTTAGATGAGCTTCTTCCTTGTAGGGCAATAGCCATCGATCACTTTCCTCCTTAATTCGTCATGTCATTCCTTTCTTCATGCAAAGTGGCCTTCTTCATATCTGGAACCTTTATATGACTACTTCTTTCTCATGATGCTTCTTCCATCCATCACATGAATGCTAGTTGTACTTGTATTTACAACTCTTGTTCGAGTAGCGCTGAATTATCCAAATATTATTCAAGAAATCAAAACATCATATTACATCAAATCATACCTTACGAGATGGCTCTTCATCATGACATCTTTCTGTAGATATCAACATCCTGCATCAATGTTGACATATTTCCCAAAGATATCTATTGTCAAGGGTCTCCATTTTTCAGACTTTCACCAGAGTCTTCATATCTTTCCGAGAGATTTCATAGTCAACTCTTCCTGATCTTTTGGATGTTGATTGCCTTCATCATAGTTGCATAGCTCACGGTCTCTTTCTTCCTCACACATTTCATTCTCAGGGGTTTCTAATCAGAGTTTTGTAATCGTAGTCAACCACCTCATACTTAATATGAGGACATAATTTGTTGATTTCATCTAGTGTGACTTATGCCTTTCTGCAGCTTTTTAGAGGAGGAGATCCTTTTCCCTTGATCATGCTTCTTAAGATAGAAGTGATGATCTATATTACTTGCAACCATACGACATGACATTATAATATTAAATACACGCATACATACCTCATTTCACCTTTAGGTCATCTAGACTTATTCCAGCAGCTTTCTTGATTGAAGTGTCTTCAACCCTTGATCTGCTTCTATTCTTATGTCACCATAACATCATCCATGAATTTCATGAGTTGGAGTTCTTGATGAAACACTTGCTTCCTCTCTAGATTAGTGAATTCTCCAATTAGGATTCTATCTGAGAATCTTGGGGATCTTGTATAGCCTCATCTTGCAGATCTTTCCCTTTTGACTTGATGTATGATGAGACATGTCCTGGATGACTTCTTCCTTTCCTTCAATGTCTAATGAGGTTCCCAAGAGTTATGTCTTTCATGTTTGACTATCGTGGATTTTGTTCTTCATGATTACCATGGTGATGCCACGAGCTCTTGCTTCTAATGATTTCATGATGCCACGATGCATCTTAATATCATGGTCATATCTTTAACAAAAGATCAAGGAGCTTATGATAATATCTTTTTGTGAGGGAGGCCATCTTAATCGTAGTGGAGATCCATTGCCCCCACTTTCCTTTTTCTTCAGCTTCCTCCATCTTTCTAGCGATATGAGCTTCTTTCCATATTCTTTCCATAGCATTAAATCTTATACTATTCTGCCTTTTCCTTTCCTTTCTACACAATTGTGTCCTCCAGCATTTTTGCCTTTTATCTAACATAGATACCACAAGTTGTCGAATGAGGTAACCTTCTTTGTTCATGGATATTTGTTACCTCAATGATTATCCTCTTGGCATCTTCCCTGGATTTCTCAATTGAGATCTCATGAAGATATCCCTTTATTCTTTGACACCTTAAAACAGGGATAAGTGATATGATCTTCTTCATTGCATTTCAGAGAGTATATCTTCTAGCATTTCATATATCTCTTTTATGTGTCTCCTTTCTTGTTACATAGGCATGAGAGAACCTTAAGAGTTCCTTCCCATGAATTCAAAGGAGACCTTTTTCTTGATTCTGACTTCTTTATATCTATGAGGATTATGACAATCCTCCTTACTTCATGCAAGGACTTTTGATGACCCATTCAATCCATAGATCTCCTTGCAATCATGAAGTCATTTAACCAAACTTGATTATAAAATGAAAGATACTTACTTGACAAGTGAAGATGAACTCTTCTACTTGATCACTTTGATGACGGATGAAGAAGATGCATTGATGCTCCCTCTGGAATGATCTTCTTCTAGGGTGAGGAGATGATTCGTTGCTTGATTTGAGATTGCACTGTATTGCTTCAAATCTTGTAGTATGCAGCATCAATGACATATGATGATAGATCTTGCGGGAGGTTGCCATGTACCTGAGTTCTGAATGCTTCATCTTTTGACTGTTGTTCTCCAAAACCCTTATTGTTCTGGACTGTTGTTGTAGATTGCTAGGGTTTGATCAAGATCAGGGTTTTTTTCTTCAATGTAGATCTTGATATTCTTCAACTTGCTTTGATGCCCTGCTAGAAACTTGATCCTTGAATGTCTCTTTTCTGCCCTAATACCATAGCTCTGATACCATGTTGAAGAATCTAGGCCAATTAGAGTTAATTGAGATTCTTCTTCATGATGATAACTATTTGTGAGGTATTTTAACTTTTTTCTTAATAGCATAGCCTTCTCTTGATATTCTTAGTGTGTGTATTCCTTACATCATCAAACAGTTACCAAAATACAAGAGACAAAGACACACGATGTTGGCTTTCTGCCAAGGCCAAAGCCTCTCCTTCTTGGAGAAGAAAACCCGGACAAAACTCTTCTTATAGAGATTCTGATTGACAAACACCAAGACCAGGACCCTTGACAAACTGAGCCACTCCAAGACCAAGACACTGATCCTCTTCTTCATTACTGTTGAGATCATCATCATCACTATTGCTTCATTGTGGTCATCATTACTGCACCTTCACTGAGATATTCATTATAACAATGAGATTATTACTTCTGCACCATAGCTTCCCTTTCACTTAGATCATTGTTGCATTCTTACTAAGATCATCTTCATGTCAGCGAGGTCTTCATACTGATATGTATATGTATACATATGAGAGTTGCACCTTGTGTTCACCAAGATTATGATCGACATCATGATCAATACTATACTGAGATCATTTCAGAGTGTATGTTGAGACATGTATACAAAGACAAACTGTCATTATGTAATCACCAAGATCCTCATCATTCGATATTGTGACTGCGTCTGTCAAGAGTGTATTGTTTGGAGATCATCGTCACTCAATTGCCAAAACTATGACTGCGTTGTTCCTTGTATTGAGATATGTATCATCAGTTCACCACCGAGATCATGACTATGTCTGGAAGTATGCCGAGACAAAGATATCCTTATCACAAATAAACCAAGACCTATGAAAGCATCTAGATGTGTGTCGAGACAGAGTTAGTTACTATAGGATCACCGAGATCCTTCTTATCACAACGATGCTTAACCTACAACTGTCTAGAGAGAATGTCGAGAGTGTTACCACAGAGAAGGTTACACTGTGATTCTTGTGCAATTTCAAAGATGTCCGACAATGTGTCTCACTGCGCCCATCCAGAAGCTACATAAATGTATGCGAAGATCTCAGAGAATCCAAATTCTGTGTCCACGATATTTCAGAGGAATCTGAGTTTCAGTTGTCTCTCTTTTGCGCAGACCCTATTGGATATATATAGTGGTTTCGTTTTCCCTAATAAGCCGACGTGAGCCATTAAAGAGGTGTGTCCTTTAGGCAAGCCGACATGACTGATTTTACATCGTTTTGTCGGTCGACTTCATCAAGAGGATTTTGCTTGTCTTGGAGGGCTAATCTAGACATTTTGTAGACTTGTATACATTAGACATGAGCTCAATAAGAGCATGACATTGACTATTTGACTTGCTTGACTTATTCAATGACCAAGAAAATCATTGTTATAGATAACAAAAATAATATTTCTTTTCCTTTACAAGTACAAAGATCAAAATTACATTTGTAAATACCAAACCTAGTTACATTTTCTTCAACACTACTAGTTCTAGACAAGGAAGCAAACCAAGCAAAGGTGTTGGAAGGCCTTGGAAGGCTAAATTTCGCTCACATGTGTGGATGTAATAGCAAATGCGAGGGCCGAAAATTTCAGACTTGCAGTAGAGGCCGAAATTTTGTAGCTGGGGGTCAAATTTGTGTTGTTGGGAGAGACTTGACAAGGATTGACTTGGACAAAGAAAGAACATCATCAAGAAGGTTGGACTTGGTCTTGAAAGGATATTGTTCTTGGTCTAGAGGTCTTGGAATTCGTCAATAGAAGAATGTATAAGAAGAGAGCAGATTTACGGGTTTTTCTCTCAAGTGGAGAGGTTTTGACCCTGGCTTGCAGCCTATATCCTGTGTTCTTGTGTACTATTGTTCTTCTTGTTTTGGTAGTTGTTTGATGATAAGAACAAACATAATAATAAGAGAAGAAGTTAACAAGTAAGAAAAAGTAAAAAGACATCTCAAGCAGTTATCAAGAATCGAGAAATCTTCCTAACTACTGCGCTATACATTTCTCAACATGGTATCAAAGCTAAGACTGGCTAAGGGCATATTGAAGATCTCTACTACACTGAGGAAGTTCCTAAAGAAGTGTTCGAAGGTGGCAAGTCAGCTCCAGAAGGGAATCAAAGAAGTATGGGATCTCCTATTTTCTTCCAACAAGGAAGTAACCAAGACATCTACAAAGGATGAAGGATTGTTCTCAACACTTACTGGCACATTTCAAGATGAGAATATTTGGGTGATCGACAGTGGAGCATCAAGACATATGTCTGGTCAACATAAGCAATTGAAGACATTATCAAAAGGGAAGTCCTCTTACTCCGTAGAACTCGGGTGATAACAAAAGCTACCCTGTAAGAGGAATTGGATCAACTTCGGTTGAGATGGAAATTGGAGGGAACATTAATCTCAACAATATCTTATTTGTTCCAGGTTTGCACAAAAATTTACTTTCCATTTCAAGTCTAGAAGGCAAGGGTGATAGAGTTGCTTTCATTGATGGAAAAGTTGTAGAATGGAGTAAAAACTCAAGCATAGAAGATGCAAGAATGATTGGGATCCGTGAAGGAAGACTTATTGTTTGTTGACTCCCCTCGCTCAAGCTTTGGTTCACATTGAAGTTAGTCCTTGTGAACTTTGGCATAGAAGATTTGGTCATCTCCACTACAAAATCTTACCAACCCTAAATACCATAGTAAATGGCATCCCCAAACTGAAAGAAGATCGTGAAGAAATTTGCAAGGGATGTGCATTGGGTACAAATACCAAGAGAGCATTTGGAAGCAGTGCTTCAAGGTCAAAAGAAATTTTGGATCTCATTCATTCTGATGTATGTGGTCCTATGTCTCCAAAATCTCTTGGAGGTCATCTATATTATGTAAAATTCATTGATGAACACTTAAGGAAAACTTGGGTTTATGTGATGAAATCCAAGGATGAAGTATTTGTCAAATTTCAAGAATTCAAAGCTGAAGTGGAGAACCTTACAAAAAGGAGAATAAAGATATTAAGGTCCGATAATGGAGGACAATATACTTCAAAGGAACTCATAGCCTTCTGTAAGGAGTCTGGGATTAAGAGGGAGCTAATAGTCCCATACAATCCCGAACAAAATGGAGTTGTAGAACAAAAGAATCGATCTATTGAAGAAAGTGTAAAAGCCATGTTACATGATCAAGATTTGCCGAAATTTTTGTGGGTTGAAGCTACTAAGGCCGTTGTATACATTCAAAATCTAAGTCCCCACAGATCACTAGATAACATGACTCTCGAAGAAGCACTAACTGAGAAGAAACCAAGTATGGACCACCTCTGAATCTTTGGTTGTCCTGTCTATATTCATATACCAAAGGACAAGAGAAAGAAATTGGATCCATCAGGGATGAAGGGAACATTTGTTGGCTACAGTAACTCTTCTAAGGCCTATAGGATCTACATAAAGGAAGGCCATCAAATAGAAGTTAGTCGAGATGTGATATTTAACAAAAGTATTGCATTCATGAAATCAAAGGATCTCCCTATGGACTCTGATGATGAAGAACTTTTAGTATTTGAAGTAGTAGTTACTAGGGAAGAAGAGGAACCAAATCATGAAGATGAAGGTCCCAGTGAACCTATACAACCTATGGTAATCCCAGAGACTAGAAAGAGACCTAACTAGTTAAAATCTACATTACTAGATGCAGAAGCTTATGGAGCAGCTAAACGCACATTTAGAGAAAGCATGAAGCCCAAAAGATATTCAAGGTACACAACATATATGACAAAGTTAATAGAAACAGAACCATCCACCTTTAAAGAAGCTATCAAACATTGAGAATGGAAGGATGCCATGAATGAAGAATACCAATCGATAATGAAGAATGGGATATGGGAGATCGTACCTAGGCCTGAAGACAAGTTTGTGGTAACTTCCAAGTGGTTGTACAAGATTAAACATGCGACAGATGGAAGTATTGACAAATATAAGGCAAGATTTGTGGCTAGGGGCTTCTCTCAACAAGAAGGCATCGATTATGAAGAGACATTTGCTCCAACAACAAGGTATACAACTATTCGATCATTGGTCTATTTGGCAGCATCAATGGGATGGAATATACATCAAATGGATATTAAGACTGCATTCCTAAATGGCACAATTGATGAGGAAGTCTATATAGAGAAACCCTTGGTATTTGAAGTCAAAGATAGAGAGGCATATGTATGCAAGTTAAAGAGGGCATTATATGGCCCTAAGTAGGCACCAAGGGCATGGTATGCAAGGATGAATGCATACCGTCAAATATTGGGCTTCACAAAAAGTTTTGTTGATTCGAACCATTATTTCAAGGTTGTAAAAGGTGAGTTTGTAATCATTCTCCTGTATGTGGACGATCTTCTCTTGACCGATGTGGAAGGTTGAATTGAAGAATGCAAGAAGTAGCTAGCAAAAGAATTCAATATGAAGGATCTTGGGTTGATGCACTAATATTTGGGACTAGAAGTCTAGAAGGACCTAATGAGATCTATCTAAGTCAAGGGAAGTATGTGATCAAAATGTTGAAGAGGTTTGACAAGATGGATTATAAACCAATGGCAACCCCGATGATCACAAACTTGAAAAGTCTAAGGAGTTCAAAATCAAGCCCAATGGATGCTACCAGGTATAGACAATTGATTGGCTCACTAATGTATTTGGTGGATAATCGACCAGACATATGTTTTGCTGTGAATGTTATCAATCAGTTTCAAATGGAGTCGAAGCATGATCATTGGATAGCAGCGAAGCACGTACTGAGATATCTGCAAGGAACAATCCACTATTGCCTGAATTATGACAGATGGAATGATGTCCACTTGTTGGGGAGGCAATGAACAGGATGGAAGAAGCACTACGAGAGGATGTTTTAGTTTGGGATCCTCCATTGTCTCATGGATGAGCAGAAAGCAAGATATGGCTGCTTTGAGTAGTGTTGGGGCTGAATATATCGCAGCCTGTGAAGTAAGCAGAGAAGTTGTCTGGTTGAGGAAGTTGTTGTCTGACTTATTTGAAGGACCAATGGACCCTAAAGTGATACATTGTAATAACACCAGTTGTATAAGATTGTTTGAAGACCCAGTGTTTCATGGAAATACAAAGCATATAAACAACAAGTATCACTACATTCGGAAGCTAGTACAAGACGGTGTGCTGCAGCTACAGTATATCTCCACCGATGAGCAGGTAGCTAACATATTGACAAAATCTCTTCCTAACAAGAAGCTTGTGTATTTGAGAGACAAACTTGGTTTGGTTGATATAGCCACCCTGGTTGAGAGGGAGAGATAGACACATCATTCTTGTCTTCACTTGGGAAGACAAAATGGAGAATTGAGTAAACATTTGGCATCTGATACTCTTTGAGGATGAGCTAGGGCATCCAAGATAAGGGTAGTTGAGGATTGATATTCTATGAGGATGAGCTAAGGCATCCAAGATAAGAGTAGTCGAGGACTGATATTATTTGAGGACTAGCTATCTAAGATAAGAATAGTCCAACGAAGGACATACTCTGTGAACACCCAGGTGTGGTATGTACCTTGAGAGACAATGATGATGGTGTCTATAAATCATTGGTCTCGCCAGCATTGTGCGATGATCTTGTGGAGAGACAGAGTTGTTAGTCAAGGTCTTGCTATATGACAATGTTGGTTGTTATGATGCTAAACAGATGGGTTACCAATCTGACTCTTCTTATGAGATCTCTTCAAATTGAGAATGTCCATGCACCATTTATGAATACCTCCAGAGTTAAGAGGGAGTGTTGAAAAATGTGTAACTAGGTTCGATCTTCATAAATATGAAATGTACTTTTGATTCTTGAATATTGTAAAATGAAAGAAAAATTATTATTGCTATTTTAGAGCACGGTTTTCATGCTCGAGGTCTTTTATTTTAGAGGTCAAGCACCTATTGAGTGCTTCTAGGGTTTGTCCTAGGTCAAGAAGTCAAAAGAGTCATTGTCATAAGTTGAATATCCCATCGCGCACAGTGTAACTTGTAAATAGAATTATTTTTGTCCTTAAAAGTGTCAAAATACCCTTCAAGACCAATTCGGCCTGCTAGCTAAGAAGTCAGGCTATTTTGAGGAGCCTCATCCACCTTAGAAGCCTATATAAAGGAGTGAACTTGACCTCCTTTGGACACACATACATCTCTCATTCATCCAAGCGAAGGAGGAGAAGGACGAAGGAAGAAGTGTTTGGGCTATTTATCTCTCCCTCTCTATCTCACACTTGCGAAGAAGGAAGGCTAGGGTTTACTGCTTCAAGGTTGAATTCTCAAGTTGCTAAAAGAGGATCAAAGTTGTTGGAAGAAGAGCCTAATAGCTCTAGACAAGGAAGCAAACCAAGCGAAGTTGCTGGAAGGCCTTGGATGGCTAAATTTCGCTCACACGTGTGGATGCAGTAGCAGTTGCAAGGGCTGAAAATTCCAGACCTGCAGTAGAGGCCAAAATTTGGTAGTTGGGGGTCGAAATTGTGCTACTAGGAGAGATTTGACTAGGATTGACTTGGACAAAGGAAACACATCATCAAGAAGATTGGACTTGGTCTTAAAAGGGTATTGGTCTTGGTCTAAAGGTCTTGGAATTCGTCAATAGAACAATCTATAAGAAGAGAAGATATTTACAGGTTTTCCTCTCAAGTTGAGAGATTTTGGCCCTAGCTTGCAACCTATATCCTATGTTCTTGTGTCTTATTGTTCTTCTCGTTTTGGTAGTTGTTTGATGATAAGAACAAACATAATAATATGAGAAGACGCTAATAAGTAAGAAAAAGTAAAAAGACATCAAAAGCAGTTATCAAGATAGAGAAATCATCCTAACTACTGCCCTATAGATTTCTCAACAATTATTAGGTTGCTACAACCATTCTTGTTGCTGGTTTGGGCAGCTACAACCATACTTTTTTGTCGTTTTATGGTGTTTTTGGATAGCAACAACCATCATTGGATTTTGTTGTGATGTTTTTCGGCAACCTCGGCTACAAAAAACATCTTTTGGTATTGAAGCAAACACCTTTGAATTATTTCGTGTTTTCTAAGAGTTTATTTCTAAGCATTTTATAAGAAAATGATTAACTTTTTTAATTTCCTTTTTCATTTAATTTATTGCAGATTTGTTTTTGTATTTTTTGCAGCAATAAGAGCTTCTAGTATAGGTACTTCTACTACAGTACCCATGAGTAACATGAAGACTGACATTTATCCTCTTTGGAAGCCTATAACAAAAGTTTCCAAAATTGTTGTCGGCGGTTCATGGGAATGGATATGCAATGTGTAAGAAACCTTATAAGGGCTCTTACCCAAGAGTGAAGGCACATTTTTTGCATGAGAAGGGAAAGGTTATGGATGTTCACCCAAAGATAGTAGACCCACAAGAAAGGAGGAAGTATGAGATTGAGCAAGAAGAGGTTGATGGGTTAAAATAAGGGCATGAATAGTTTGCTAATGCTACTCCTCAAGCTCCAAAAATTGAGCCAACGATTGTGCTTCAAGCAAGGAAGAGGAGAGAGGACATTGAATCAAGATTGGCAAGGGCCATGTATGCTTGTGGTATCCCTTTCAACGTGGTTCGATCTCCTTATTGGCAAGACACAGTGAGGAAAATTAACACAACTGCTCAAGATCATGTTAATTTTTCAAGTGTTCTATGCTTAGCACAATCACTTACAACATTTCTTCTTCAATTAGCAATCACTTTATCCAATATTTAATCTTTCACTGACAGCAACAATAATTCAAATGCAATAGAAGACAGCCAAAACATGAAACAAGAGAGACACAAGATTTGGTCAAAGACTAGGGAAAAACCCCACAAGGGGGAAAACTCTTTCAAATTCTTCTTCTATTAAATTGTCATCAAATGTTCAACAGAGATACAATATTCCAATCCAAGAATGAGTCAAAGGACAACAACTTTATCAATTTAGCGAACCAATATCCAATGAGAGATGAGCCCAAAAGTCAAATTTGATCCAAAGTCCACAGTAGTCAAAGATGCCCTAACTAGACAATAATCAGCAGTCAAATCATATCCAAATCAACTCGGTCAGCAGTCAAATAATTTGGCCTTCCTTTTTGGTCAAAGTCAAGCAAAAATAGCCCCAAAAACAGCTCAGTCAAACGAGAGAGAATCTAAGGTCAAACTTGCGGTCAAACTGCAGTCAAGGGTCTACGGTCCACCTCAGTCAAATAGCCTAGAAAAATTTTATTTCTTCACCAAAGAATTCGACCTCCCAAGATTGAAATTTTCCAAGTCAAAGTGAGTCAAAAATCCAAGTCAAACTTGGTCAACAGCGTGCCCAAACAAAAGTCAACGCAGAAATTTCAGATTGCCCTTCTTTCCTTCACACATGTGAGCTCGGCTTCTTCACTTCAGACCTATACGAACCAAGCACAAGAGAAGAAAGAAGAGAAGATGTGTTGATGTGATGTCCAAATGAGGTTACCTTGATGTGTATTTATATGTGACTTTGGAGACCCATTTTGTCCTTTAGGCCAACCTGAACTTTTGTGTACTTGTGGGTTTTCTATTAAAATAATATTTTTCCTTGACCAAATTAAATTCTTTCAAAGGCAAATAGGGTCTTCTCTGAATGAGGAAGGTTGTCCAAAGGAGTGAATTTGTCCTTGAGCTGTAAAATTAACATGGAATCAAAGTTGAGGTAAATACAAGCCCAAGGAAACAAGAGATAAAAGCAATCACCTTTGAAGCAATCATCTTTGGAAGAAGCTAAAGGAGCCAATTTGACTTGATCAAGATGTCTACCTCTTAATTCAAGGATATAGAGAAGTTGGGTGACTCATCAAATTTTGTTGCTTGGAAGATCAGGTTGGAAGTAATATTGGATGATAATCATGTTTTGGAATGTGGAAGGAAAAGTACCTAAGCCTCCGAAAAATGCTCCTGCTGTTACCAAGGCCAAATATAAGAAAGGTGAGCTTAAAGCCAAGAAAATTCTTATTGATTCTTTGAAAGATCATTTTCTTACTTATGTTGGAAAATTGAAGAAGTCTAAGGATATCTTTGATAAGTTGGTTGGGATGTATGAGGTAAACAATTTGAATCACATCCTTTCCTTGAAGAATCAATTCAAGGATATTAAGATGAACTAGGGGGAATCTATGCAATCCTATGTCATGAGAATATCCCAACTAAGGTATCAATTGCAAACAGCAGGAGAACCTATATCTGATAGAGATCTAGTGCTTGTCACTCTTCAACGTCTTCCTCCTATTTGGGAAACCTCCATCACCACTATAAGCAACAATGACAAATTTCTAACATTTGATGAGTTGGTTGGCAAATGTACTCAAGAAGAATCCAGGAAGATCTCCGGAGGGAGGATTCAAAAACATGAAGAAGGAGAGCAGACAAGAAAAGGAAAGGGAGAGGAGGTCCATCTAACTCAAGGAAGCCAGCATCCAAGGACTCTCAAAGAAGATTTAAGGACAAAGTTGAATGTTTCAAGTGCCATAGGTGTGGACACTTTGCCAAAGATTGTCTGGAAAATGAGAATGCTCCAAGGTCCAATTACAACAACAATCGTGTCTTCAACAACAGTAGGTTCAATGATAGAAGAAGAACATATGAAAGAAGAAGAGGAGATGAAAGAAGGAGAGATGTTCCTGATGATTGTGAAGAAAGCCATCGTCTTCAAAAGAGGTCAATGAAGTCCAGGTATGGATATAATGCAGTTGCTACTCAATCTGAAAATATTCTTATTTTTGTCCTTTCTAGTTCCTCTCCTCCAGATTATTGTGATGGTTGGTAGATAGGTGGGCTTCTAGACATTTCTCTGTGTATCGGGAAGTCCTCCCAAATTTGGTTGAGAGGGAGACAAATCTAAAGATCATCCTTGGGGACAACTCGACATATCTAATGAAGGGCTTTGGTTCTGTTAAATTTCATTTGGACTATGGGGAAACCGTTCTTCTTCATGATATGATGTATGTTCTGGGTCTAAATAAGAACCTTGTATCTATATTTGCTTTGGAAGACAAAGGAATGAGAGTTGCCTTCATAAGGGGAAAGGTCCTCACCTAGCCTTCGAAATCTCACATGAGGGATGCTTTTACCCTAGGATCTAGAATTGAAGGACTCTATAGAGTCGATGGAAGACCATTGCGAGCTTTAGTACATGATACCAATCATCAAAGTGAGTTATGGCATCGTAGGTTTGCACATCTACATTATTAAGCCCTACCTAAAGTTAGAAGGATGGTTTCTGGAATGCCTGATGTTCAATCTAGCCATGATGGCATATGTTCGGGATGTGCCAGTGGAAAGAAATCGAGGGGACCATTCCCCTTCAGCAAAACTAGGGCCAGTGATATTCTTCAATTCATCCATTCTCGTCTATGTGGTCCCATGACCATAAAGTCATTGGGTGGCTATCTATATTACATAATCTTTGTGGATGACTTCCCCCGAAAGACATGGATATTCTATTTGAAGCACAAGGACAAAGAATTCAAGATGTTCCAGGATTTCAAGGCATGGATAGAGAATCGAACAAGGAAAAGGATCAAGGTCTTCAGGTTTGAAAATGGTGGCAAATATACTTCTAATGAGTTTGTTGAATTTGGTAAGAAGGCTGGAATTAAGAAGGTGACTATTGTACCATATAATCTTGAGCAGAATGGCATCGCTAAAAGGAAAAAAAAGGACTATCACAGAAGCTACCCAAGCCATGTTGCATGATCAAAAGTTGTCGAAGTTACTTTGGGGAGAAACCATTAATACAATGGTCTTTGTTCAAAATAGGACTCCTCATCAAGTCGTGGGTGACAGGACTCCCGAAGAAGTATTCACAGGTGTGAAGCCCGATGTTGGACATTTAAGGATATTTGGCTACCCCGTGTATTTTCAAGTGCTAAAGGACAAAAGGAACAAGATGGAAGCTACTAGAAAGAAAGGTACATATGTTGGATATTGTGATAATTCTAAAACTTTTAGAATATATGTCTGGTCAAAGGAAAATCGAGGTTAGCAGGGATGCAACTTTTGATGAAGACGTTGCCCTTGGAAAAGCAAGGGACCTTCCTCTGCCTACTCCTGTTGAGAAGAAGAATGATGACATCGACTTACTAGAAGGTCCTTCTGCGCCAGAATCTGAGAAGGATATTGTTGATGATCCTATGGACCCCTTGGATCCTCCTCCATGTGATCCCCCTACTAGGAAGAGACCCCCTTAGCTTCGTGATACTTTACAAGATGCTGAAAGACATGTCGCTGCCAGAGGTATCTTTAGAGAAAGAAAGAAGCCATGCCGATACCAGGGATATGTCATAGCTATGAGTTCCATTATTCAGGCTGAACCTCCCACTTTTGAAGAAGCAGTGAAAGAGCAAGTATGGAAGGATGCCATCGCCGAAGAATATGAATCCATTATGAAGAATGATGTGTGGGATGTTGTTCCGAGACCCATAGGAAAGTTTGTCGTGACTTCGAAGTGGTTGTACAATATCGTGCTAATTTGGCAGTTCAGTGACAAATTCCAACCATTGCATCGAATTCCTCTTTTCTAGAGGACCAAAATTGACTTTTGAAGCACTCAATTCGTATAAGGAAAAGTGGATTTTTGAGATCAAGCCCACAAATACAAAATTGTCAAGGTCAACCTTGGGTTAAATGACACATCTCAAGGATAAGATGGCACCCTCAAGTTGCATATAAATACAAGTTGAGTCTTCTTCATTTGGAACCTCATCAACTCACAACATATCTTCTCTCTCCTCATTCTATTGGTTCGTACAGGTTGGAATTGCAGAGTATCTCTCACATGTGCGAAGGACAGAAGCCATTTTTTATTGGGCCAAATTGCAGGATTATTTCTGGGCATTGATCAACATTGACAAAGGACCATTTAACCATCTTTGATTGTGTTTTTGAGTGGAATATCTTTGTTTCTCTAGCCCGCATTAGAGAGCACAAAGATCGACGAAATCTGGCAAGTTGACTGGCATTGATTACAAGGCTGAACGCAGGTTTAATCGCAGAAGCAGGTGGAGACTTTGACAGAGTTTGACGTGCTGTTTTTGGACTGTTATGGGCTGACCTTGACCAACATTTTAGGCCACATTTATTATTGCCTTGACCGAGCTCTTTTGGAAGGTTGAACATTGACTTTGTGGATTGGTTAGGGCTAACTTCATTGTTGTTCACTATTGTTGACTTGGACAAAATTACAATTGTCTTTTGTTGACTCTCTCTCTTGTCTCTAATTTGACAAATAGCATGACATTTTGACTTGACTAGATATTGGATATTGGTTTTGGATATTGGCTAGTCAAAGTTTGACTTTGACTCTTGGATGTTGTACTTTCTCAACTGAACATTTGAAGACAATCTAATAGAAGAAGATTTGCAAAGGGTTTTCCCCTTGTGGGGTTTTCCCTGGTCATTGACCAAATATTGTGTCTCTAGTCTCTTGGTTGTCTTTCATTGTGTATTTGAATAATTGTTCTATCTACTATTGCTCTACTGTCATTGGTTAAATTGAAGAAATGAAAATTGTTAAATTGGATGCCATTGGATATTGTTGAAGTAATAATTTGCAGCATAGAACAATTGATGAAAAATTAACATGGTATCAAAGTTGAGGTGAAGACAAGCCCAAGAGACATAGAGCAAGAGCATCCATCTAAAACAGTGTGAAACACGCATATGGATTTCCAAATGAATTAATTAATTGATTGAGCAACAATACTCAATAATAATACAAAGATATTTACAAAGATAGAAACATCAAGTTTCTATGTAAAGAATCAGTTTCATCTAAGAAACTGCTAAAGTAAGAAAACTAGCAACAGCTAAAAAGAATGAGCATTAAACTAAAATAGTATTATTCTAATACCCTCCCTTAATGCTCAATCTATTTACAACACCAATAGATCCCCTGAATTTTACAAACTTATCAGGACCAAGAGGCTTGGTGAAGATATCTGCGGGCTGCTCTGTTGTGGGAACATATCTCAACTGAACGGATCCGTCTTGAACAAGCTGGCGAATGTAGTGGCAATGAGTTTCCACATGTTTTGTTCGTTCATGAAAGACGGGATTTTTGGCAAGTTTGAGCACTCCCTGATTATCACAAAATAAGGAAGTAGGACCTGTCTGGGAAACATGCATATCTGCAAGCATACGTCGAAGCCAAACTGCCTCACAGGATGCCTTAACTGCTCCCCGATACTCTGCTTCTGTTGAGGAGAGAGCCACAGCTTGCTGCTTCTTACTAGTCCAGGTGACAACACCAGATCCTAGACTAAACACATACCCAGCTGTAGATTTACGATCATCAACCGAATCGGCCCAG